>CBVK0101384055.1:0-28002 GCA_900067695.1 Picea abies | reverse complement strand
TAGGTCTTTATTTATACTATTCTACTGGCTTATAGCCATTACATTCATGTCCAAAACCCTAACCCTAACATGGCTAGGTTTGTCTGCAATCACGCCACACTACTTTTCCTCCTTCTGCATGTTATTTTTCCTTCTTTTCTGCATGCTTCTTTTCCTTCATCTTCTACATGTTACTTTTCCGCCCCCTCTTGCATGCGCTCCAAAAATAGGCTTCTTTTTGCCAAAATAGGTCTGCGCCCAAAATAGGCCTGCACCAACCCATTTCTACTTTCCCTATCCATATGTCCCTTCTTGAGCTGGAATCTTTAGGGACCACACCCCCTCCCTTTTCCATGTGCCCATTCCAACTGTTCGTATAAACGTTGGGGCCCCTACTAGCCCCTGCCCCGACCTTCCTAGACTGTCTCCCGATCATGTGGATAATTAGTTTATGGGGGTTAAATTTTCAAAACCTTCCATGCCTAAGGTTCCAGGCGATTTCCCAATGGCTTCATTCACAAAATTATCTGCTACCTTGTTGTGTTCTCTCTAATGTGGTAGAAAGTTAGCTTAATGGGTTGAGATTCGACTCATATTTGATCGATTATTCATTTTAGGCTTAATTTTTTTGGATCTGTCCCATGAACCATCAACCTTATTATAGTTTTGGAGTCACCTATGACATTCAGAGCTCGAATTTGATGGTTATGTGCAAGTTGGAGACCTTTTAGTAAGGCATAGGCCTCAACTTTCTTATTGGCATCCTTACCGATATTCCAGTGATAACTTATGATTCTTTTTCCTCTAGGATAAAAGATAACCCCCCCCCCACACCTGCCTCCCCTGGGTTTCCCTTTGAATACCATCAAAACACAGAGTATGTGATTGCTGGTCTTGAATCCAGTCATCTAAATATTGGATTTTGTGAAGTTGTTGTCATGATCATTGTGCTGAGTGTGAAGTATTTCTAGAATGAAGATTAAAACTATCCATCCAGTCTTTCTCCAAGGAATTCCAATTGGACGGGTATTCTATATTCATAGATTTAGCGTTCAAAACTTTCGAGAGAAGCATTTTGGCCTTGACAACAACGCTTTGAGGGGGAGTTTTGATCCCCTGGAAAACTTGTTTGTTTCTTGCTAGCCATAATTTCCAACATATGAACTTGGGGACTGCCCTCTAGAGACATTTAAAGATGGGTTTTTCCTGGAAGGATCCCTGATAGTACTTTTCCTAGTTTCCCAGGCTAAAATTTGGAGCAAAGGGCCATCTTATTTTTCTGGACAGATCTCCGAAGGCCACATTCCAGACTATTTGCGAAAAAAGAGCAGTTCCATAAGAGGTGATTAATGTTGTCTTGGTTGCTTTGGCACAGAGGGCAGGTGAAGGGGACGTGAAAACCTATTTTCATTAAATTCTCCCTTGTTAGAATTTTCCCATGAGAGAGGGACCAAATGAAGAAGTTAATTTTGGGCAGAGAATTTTCCCATGAGAGAGGGACCAAATGAAGAAGTTAATTTTGGGCAGAGATTCTTGGCTCCAAACATTTTTCCATTTTGCCGAGTTCCGGTACACCCTTAGAGTGGAGAGGAGCGTGTTATAACCATATTTTATTGAGTATCCATTTACACCGCATCCACAACTATCTGGGGTGACTCTGAGAATAGGAGTTTCCCCTTTCAGGGATGATAACAAGATTTGTGCTTGATTTTTCAAGTGATTGAGGACACCTCCCAAGTTCCATTCCTTCCAACTGCCATTCTCGTTCCAGTTTGAAATGTCATAGAGGGTGTTTTTGTGTTCATATAACAACCATCTTTTCAGGTCGTTGGTTTCTGCTTCGCATGAGTTGAGATCCACTCCCAGAATCGAGTCTTGCCAAAGTCTAATTATTTTTCCATTTCCTAGGATCCAAGAAAGGTACTCCTTAAAGAAGGGAATAGCTTCCCTTATTATATTCCATATTTGTGATCCAGGATGAGAATCAAGAGTTTTGTCCATGCACCTTTTTCTTCCACCCATTCTATATTTTTATCAAGAGTTTTGTCCATGCACCTTTTTCTTCCACCCATTCTATATTTTTTTATTATAGCCATTTTCCACAATTCATTTTTTCCCATGACTATCCTCCAAAGAAGATTAGCTCCCATTGCTAAGTTGGCCACTTCAGGATCTCTGATTCCAAGACCCCCACTTTTTTTGGGAAGGGTGATTGTATCCCAATTCACAAGGTGAAATTTTTTGAAGTTGAATTTTCCCCCTTGCCATAAGAATTTGTGAATGAGCTAAGACAAGTCTTTTAGAATTCTCGTTGGAGCCAAGAGGGAAGAAAATTGAAAAAGGGGAAGAGCCGATAAGACTAATTTAATCAATATCACCCTTCCCACTGGATTGAGCCGTCTTGAGCCCCAAGACTCCATCTTTTCCTTGACCTTTTGGAGATAAAGTTGACATAACTCACCAGGAAGCGATTTTAAACACAGAGGAAGTCCCAGGTATTTGAAGGTTTTCCAGTCTAGATGTAGATTTTAACCTTGTATAATATTTACTGCAAACAAATTTTTAGTAAAAGAACATAAAATATACAATGGAAAATCCAAACATTACATGGATATTTTTCCCTTGGAAACCCAAACCGGGAAAACCAACATATTTTATATTCATTCATTATGATACATTATTTACAATACAATATACATATAGGAGCCGACAGCATCCAAAACTCTAAGCCAATGACTTGGATTAGTCAACAATCTTAATTCCTTAATCAAAAATATAAAACCATCGACAAAAACCATATACCGAAAAACCACCCAACAATGGACATGCAAATCAAGGAAACATGAAAAATGAGGCAAAATGTGACATGTTTCCCGAGGAAAAAAATTTATCTAAGGCATTTCCCTACACCCCCCCTCAAACCCCCCTATACACCAAGTGCAACGTAAACACTACTACTCATACAAAGAATATTATGCATCCTCATGGATTTTGGAGGCATGAGCTACCAAGTGGCTTGTCCTCCAATCAGTTGTTTAATGCACTTCATGTTCAAGTAGCACCCCATTCGGGGTAGAATCTTCCTGTCGAGATAAAGCCATACATTCCAAGAGAAGGGGATCCTCAAGGATGTGGAGAGGATTAAAATCCAAGTCAAATTCCTCTTTGGTGACACCAATGTTGGCAACATTATCTGCAATATTTTTCGCATCTCAACGAACATGGGAGGGGATCAGAACAACGTGGGGACAAAGAAGAGATTTTAGAAGTTCCAGATAACTCATTAGCCTCCATATTGAGGAAATCTTAGTCGATGTTGAGCCATTGATAAGTTTAGATAGCATTGATAGAAAAAAAAAAAAATTCCCTTTCACGATGATATGGTGTAATTTCAAATGAATAGCCACTTGAATGCCCCTGATGAGGGCCCATAATTCTGCCACATTGTTGGAGTCGTATCCCAAGAAGCCTGCAAGAATGTGAAGGATAAGACCTTGGTTGTCTCTAAAAGAAACACTAAAGCCTATGGGACTAGGATTTCCCTTGGAGGCACCATCAAAGCTAATATTAACAAATCCCTGGGGAGGGGGATGTTATTAATGAATTGTCCTGATAAAAGAGGGAGAGTGACGTGGAGGAGGATCAAGGGGAGGAGAGAGGCATAGGTTCCATTGTAGAAAATTTTATTTCTCATTCAAATTACATGATAGATCCTCCATCAACCATTTTGAGATCCTAACCATCTCCAAAATGCAAAGTTGAATTTTAGATCAGAGATCCTTCCATTGAAGCTATGTTGAGTGAAATATCCTTCAATTCCTCTCTTTCCATATTTTCCACATGATGAAACCAAGGAAAAAATGGAAAATTCTATTGAACATGATATTTCTGAAGGAAGAAGGTCTCCAATTAGCTAGAGTGTCGGTAATGTTGTCTCGATGACGATCTAAAGTATGCATGGTTTGGGAATTTTGGTTCCAGATATGAGAACTATAGTGGCAAAGATTGAGCAAGTGTTCCAGATTTTCCTCCTATTGAATACATAGAGGGTAGACTAAGGGCCCAATGAAACCTCTTTTCCTAAGGTTGACTCAAGTAAGAATGCACCTATGGGCCATCAACCAGAGGAATGTGATGACCTTATGCTAGAGATTGAATCTCCAAATATTAGACCAAATAGAGTCCTTTTGCGGTAGGTGAAACACAACCTTTACACCATAAGCTTCTTTGATAGAGAACGTTCCTTTATATGATGATCCCCATATCAAAATATCTTGACCCTGCTTAGTTTGGATCCTATGAAGTAGCACTGCATCTTTCCATGGACCCAAATCTATGCTTATATGAAGGTTTAGTTCTACATGGTTGGTTCTCCATTCTCTCCATGTGGGCATGAGTTTTTCTCTCTTCCAATAGTCAACCACATACTCCAATCTCATTTGATTGATATTATCTTATATATCATTGAGTTGGGCCTAATGGGAGAGAGGTGGAAGCTACTACCAGGATTCAGTGCAAAATAGGGCATTGTGATCTCCTTGGATTTCCCAAAATGAATGATCCTAGATTAGTGAGTGATTCTTCTATGCAGTGTTCCATATCAGTGAGTCATCCTTGCCCTTGTTCCATCTGATGAGGTTGTCCTCCTCTATACTTGATGTGTATTTTCTCCATCATAGCTGATCCCATATATCTCTTGGGTTCTTGAGCTAGCACTACCAGATTTTGGCCCCCATACCTTGATTAAGAAGGAGAGGGTCCCAAAGACCAAGACCTCCTGATTGTTTTAGTTTGCAAAGAATTTCCCAATTAACTAGGGCCCATTTACACCAATCCTTTGTTCCTTTCCAGAGAAATTTTATTTGGATGTTTTTATAGCATTAAGGATTGATTTTGGGGTTGCTAGCATAGAGAATATGCAAATAGGAATGGATTGAAGGAAGGATTTCAAAGGAACCAAGTGATTGGGAATATTTAGGGTGTGAAAAATCCCAGGAGTTGTTCCTAAGGGAATTTTTTATGAGAGGAATGCCAAGATATTTGGATGGAAGGGAGCGTCGATTGAAGCCTAGGATTCTAGTGATGTGGGATTGAATGGTGTGGGCGGTGTTAAAAAAGAATATATGTGATTTTTTGGTGTTTATCGAGGTTCTCGAGGAAGTTCAGAAGTCATTTAGAATTCCATGAATACAACGGGCTTCGTAGACTTTTGAGGATCCCATCATTAATGTACTATCTATGAATTGGATAGGAGAGATGGGGGGGTGAAAACCATATAGGGAGAGGCCCTTCAGGGAACTGTCAACACTAGAATCTTTTATATATCATCTTTGACCTTTTTCCATGATGAAAAATATGAAAGGAGAAATGGGGTCACCTTGATGGATGCCTCAGGAGGGTGGAAATGGTTTTAAAGGGGAACCATTGATAAGGATGGAGAAGAAATAAGAAGAGGTAAGATTCATGATCCAGTGGACCCATTCTTCATTGAATCCAAAGGACATGAGGGTGGAGCTTATGTATTTCCAACTGTGTTATGGAGAAATGGTGATGTCCAACCATAACTATATTAGCCAATGATCAGATCCAACCACCAAAAGAATATTGGATTCCATTAATAGTTTGTCCATAATTAAATTGTTAGAGATAAGGAAATGATCCAAGCATCTTGCTATTTGTTGGGTTCTCAATCTTTTTTTAGACAATGTGAAACATTGTCTAAAAAAAGATTGAGAACCCAACAAATAGCAAGAGTTGATCAAATATCTAAAGTTGTCACTATCTTCCTCCAACCTATGATTGCCCCCTCTCTTCTCTTCTAGGGAAAGGATTATGTCAAAGTCCCCTCCAAGGATCTATTGTTGTCCCTGAGTAAGTTATCCCATACCTTCTAGATTTTGCAAGAAGGAAATTTTATCCATTGGTGTGTGTGAGCCATAGACATTAGTTATTATTCCTGCCTTATTAGAGCGGATGGCTCTATATCTAGTAGAGATAGACCATGAGGTAATGAGGAAATCGTCTAGATGACCATCGTTGGATCCAAAAGATATCTAATCCCCCTGTTGTCCTTCTAGAATATATATAAACAAATTGACTATGTCTCCAACATCTAGTAAGAATAGATTCAGCCTTGTTTCCTACACATTTTTTCTCTTGAAGGAAGAGAATGTTTGTATTTTTAGTCATGATGCGATTTCAAAGAAGCCTTTGCTTGCTTCTTCCATTTTGGCCATGAAAATTCCAAGAGATGATATTCATGAGGAACATTGGGGGAGTGATGGGTGGAAAACTCTTCGTGATCAGATTGATCGAAGCCGTGTTCACCATAAATCTTCCTACATCTTGAATTAACTATTAGGTAGACTTTCTTCCTCATCTTTTCTCTTCTTTGGACAACTTGCAAGAATCCTTGAGGGGGTCTTTTTGGATTCCTAACCCCAATCCATATCTGAATGTAGATCCATTTTTTGAGTTAAGATATACCTTGTGAAATTTCCTAAGTTGATCTGGGGGAATAGAGTACAATGCCTGGTTGCAATAAACCTCCACCAAAATGACTAGATCTACTCCTATTAGATTTCTTTTATCCAACTCTGTCTTTGTCTCTCCTTCATTAGTAGAAGTTTGATCTTATCCACTAGGAGATATCTTTGGAATGGGTGTGATTTTCTCCAGGACTAGCTCCTGGATCATTTTTGTACTCTCTTTCTAGTTACATGTCCTCACATGAGATGGAACTTCATTTGTTGGAGTTTTTTCTCAGGGTTTGGCTTAAAAATTTAGAAGAATTATCAGTGGATGGTGTCTTACCTTGATTTGTAGAAGATTTCTTGTCTCTTTTCCTCCTTGTCCCATGGACTTGAGTGAATTTTTCCTTGGGTTTTCCAACTTCTAAAAAAACTATCTTGGGTGGGGCGTTCAGCAGATAGTCCTAAAATAAGTGGCCATGCTCGTGGAATTTTCTACATTTAAAAGGGATGTGATCATAGTCTATTTTTTGTATCCATTTCTCATCATGATATTCTAAATAAATGGATCCCATAAGGGGTTTAGAGATATTCATATAAACACAGATATGCACATATGAAGTATATCTTCATTATTTTGTTGTCTCATATGACTTTACATAAATTCCTAGCATATTACATATTCTTGTTGGGATTTCTTCTAGCAAAAATTTCAGTGGAAGTGAATAGAGACGGATCTAGACTGGGGCATGAGTGAAATCCTCCTTTTCCTAGCTAAAGAATTAAGTTTAGTATTTTAAGTAGAACCTTGTAGAGTTTAAGAAATATGGGCCATTCTCAAATATTCATTCCCTATCTTCTAGATTGTAAATTGTTTTTGTAAAGAAACCCTTCGAGAACAACTGGAGGTCAAAATGACCCTTTGGCTTCCACTAGGCATTGATCCATTTTACCAAATCTCTCTCTGAAACCCTTCGAGAACAACTGGAGGTCAAAATGACCCTTTGTCTTCCACCAGGCATTGATCCATTTTACCAAATCTCTCTCTGAGGACCATAGTCCCAGAAACTTACCAACTAATGCATGATCTCTCATATATTGAGATTTCTCTCCTACCCATGTAGAGTTGACCACATATCTTGGGGATACTAGAGCTTGTGGAATACATTTCCCTGGCTCCCAAGCTCGAGCCACATTTGGATGGGATGGCTTAGGTTCGATTTCCATATCTTTACCTTTATCTAGGTTTGAAGCTAAGAAATGGGTCATGTACTGTGGCGACATTTTAAAGAGTGGTATCAACCCACTCAATCCACCTGATTCAATGATTACTACATCTTGGTATGAAAGGGATCTCAACCCATCACTCGTAGTGGTCATTGAGGCGAAAATATATGTTCTCTTGAGGATAGGACATGACATGAATAAAAGTGTGGGTGTCGTATGAAGAAACCATAGCTATCACAACACATCTAGAGCTCTTGTTTCCTTCATAATTCACAAGTGGTTTTCATATTGGCAATAATATTACAAATACTTTGAAATTAATCTCAATTTCCCTTTAAAATAGAAAATACAATATAGAGAAGAGAATTATTAAACAAATGTAGAAGTGTTGAACTCTCACACTGGAATAAAGAAAGAAAAAACAATTTTCAACACTAGTTATCTCAATTATTCTTTACCATTGAGAATTTTGGGAAATGTTAAGTAATATATTATGCATAACACAAGGCCACGAAAAACAAAAGGTTATCCAAACCTCGGAAATATTACTCAAAAGAACTAATCTAGAAAACCAATGCTTTACACAATGCATAAAATCATTGGAATAAGTTCAATCTTGAGAAGATAGGGGGTCATATTTGGAGGGAGAGATCAAAAAAGAAAACACGGTGATTGAGGAAATCAAGAAACGACTAGGTAGGGATAAACAAGTGAAAACTAAGTTTAATAAAAAACTCAAAAGACAAAAACTTGACCAAAGATAGTAAGAAATCAACTAGGGGAGGTCAAGGCAAGGGAATATTGTTGCACCTATAGAGGTGAGGTCTATTATCCTAGAAGACCATGAGTGAAAAATCAAGGTCATGAACATTATAATAAAAAAAGTGAATGAAACAAAATAGGATGAATATAGAACAAGGAGAATAATAGGATTCTTAAAATATATCATGGGGTGGGTAGGGCCAATTAAAAAATGGAAAGGGTGGGAATGTGACAGAGTCAAGAAGGTAGAGAAAGAGTATTAAAGGTCACACTCTAAAATGAATGGGACAGAAATAAAATTTTAGAAGGAAGTTGAGGGGGTCTAAATGATTCATTGATGAGGACCTCACACTCATCCAACAAGAGGAAAGAAGGAAAGAGTGGCCCTTAGTGAAGGAAGAAAGGAACCAAGGCAGATGATTCATGCCTTCAAATGGAAAATCCAATATTGAATAATTTATAGGTACAATTCAAAAATAGGAAGACATCGCCCACATGACTCACATTATTCTACCATGGCCTTATTTGAGAGTATACCCTCCTCAAAATCAACTACCTCTCTAATAGTTCTAGGATCGTCTTCAATAGAATATAAAACAAAGAAGAAACAAAAATTGGGTAGACTATACCTTTCTATTTTCCTTCTTACATGAATATATCCCCTCGTGACTCAGGTCTATGATTCCTCATCATCTAATTCATCCGACTCATCTTAATCTATTGAGTCATATTCTACATTCTCCAACTCATACTCTATTTTATTTGGTTCTACTTCTCTTAGTTCATCTTCATGCTTATAAGTACTTTTAATTGCTTTGAAGATGACATCGTGACTATAAATAGTATTCCTTATTATTGGATTCCAAACCTTTTAGCCTTTTACTCCATCTTTATAACCAATGAGCATTCATTTATCTTCATTATTATCCAACTTGCTCATTTTCTCCATGGGAACATGCACATAAGTATCACAACCAAAAAATCTAAGATGTTAAAGAGAGGATTTCTTACAGTCCATATCTCATAAGGAGTCTTATCAGTCAATGTTGATGTAGGTGATTGATTGATCAGATAACATGCGATATTTACTATCTTTGCCAACAATTTTTTTATATGCATGCACCATTGAACACAATTATTTCCTTTTACATCAGTGCCTTATCCATCTTTTTTACAAATACATTTTATTCAGGTGTGTATGGAGTTGTATTTTTTCATGTTATTCATCATTGTTTACATAATTGCATAAAACCTTTCCCACGGAGCTCTCCCCTATTATCAGTCCTCAAGACTTATTTTCTTCTCTGTCTAGTTTTCTACAAGAGCTTTGAATGTTTTAAATTTTTTGAAAACCTTATATTTCTTCTTCAAGAAATACAACCATGTTTTCCTAGAGAAATAATATATAAATGAGACATAATATAGAGATCCTCCTGGATATGGAATAGGTATAAGTCTAACCACATCACTGTGTATTGGCTCCAAGATCCTTTTTACCTTTGTAGCACTAGATGGGGATCTCACCCCATTTTGTTTACCATATACACAATGTTCATAGAAATCAAAATCTAAAGAACAATCGGGGATACCTTCAACTATACCTTTACCATGTGAAGCATGAAGGTATCATTATGATGAAAATGAAAAAAGATAAAGAAACCATGCCTATAGGTGTTATACATGAGATATTTACACCAAGGTTGCAAAGTCAATATCTATTCAAATGGTGTCATGCTCCTTTATTTCATGGTTGGTAAGGATCCATTCCTCTATAAGGGAATGTGTTTTAACTAAGTTATTTGTCCAAGCAACCAACAATACTGATTGACAAAGATGCTAAACTTAAATTTTTTTTAAGCTCCAAGATTTATGAATATGATACTTCCAAAGGGTATCCCTTGAAGATGAGGTATTTTGGAATGTAGCATTATATTTCATTGGTTGGAGTGCCTTTGTCATTTTTTTCACTTGTATAATTTTTTTTGTATTGATACGATTTTTTCCACCAAAGGTGGAAATTATCTTTTGTGTGTACAAGTCTAGAATATTAATGAATACTAGATTATCCAATAATAGACGACAACGTTGATTGGAAAAGGTTTTTCATTTTATTTAGTATATTCACTATATTAATCATGGTGTTGGGTAGAAGAAATATGGTGGAGAAAACAAAAAGGGAGGAGGGGATAATGATGAGAAGGATGGTGATAAACGCTGAAGTTTGACTAGCTTCGAAAGAGATTCTTATTGTATTAGTATTGTATTAGACCAAGTAAAAACCCTAAAAGAATAATATTATGTTGTATTTGTAAAGTCAGCCCTATTGTTCCTTTGTAAAATTCAAATGTAAATTAGAAAGTGTCAATTGTACAAGTCAGCCCTGACCTAATTAAAGGGTGACTTAACTACTATTTATATGAGGCTAGGTGCCTCACTTGAAGAACACACACAACACAAGTTATCTCTTAGGGAAAAGTGTGCAAGTCTTAGGAGGATACACAACTACAAAGGATGAGTGTTTTCATGGAGGGTTTTGGTTATTTCTTGGTCTATCTTTCTTGGTCTATTGTTGTGCTACTCTATTTTGGTCAGGGTTTCTGGTCTATCTTATGGTTATCTTATGTCTCGTGGGATCTCTCTTGGAGAGAGACATTGTACTTGTTGACGAATCTATATTGAAGACATTTTGTAGGGTTTTCTTTCCCAAGAGGTTTCCCAGGATAAATCTTGTGTATACTGTGGATGTCTTTCTTTCAGTGATCTTTATGCATGTAGTTATTGTTCTAATTGTTAAAATTTAAAGAATATTGAATGCACTTAACTTCTTAAGCGAAATTTTAACAATAAATCCAAAGGCCATGGTGAAGACAAGAAGGGTGAACACAAGGAAAAACAAGTCTAAATTCTTAGATATGTCATTGACTTTGTCTTATCAAGCCCACAAAACTTGGAAAATATGTTGATAGGGAAGAATTCTATCCTCAAAAAGAGAAAAAATGACATGGCCTCTAATTTTAATTTCCTTTCTTTTTCCATTTTTTCTAGTGGTTTTTCTTCTACTACTACTATATTAACCACCATTTTATGTTCTTCTTCCTAGTTTTTAGACTCAACTACCTCCTTTATCTTTTCTTTGTATAAACTAAATGTGCTTAGAATATATTGCAGAGATGGGTTTCTTCTAAGATCCCTATTGGTGTTGTTATTTTGGTGCATTACATGAGTAACAACAATGGTTCCAAGTACAATATTCAACAACATGAATAGAACAATCATAGTGAACTAGTTGAGCATAGAAACCCACATCTAAGGCACAAATTCCATAATTATCCCCAACATGATTTCTACTTTGCAATATATAAACAATAAGAAAAATAAAACCTTTCTTGGATTGGCTTCTAGATCCCACAACTCTTCTCCTAGTTAACCAAAAACAAAAATTGTATAACTTTCTTTAATCCTTAAATTTGCATCCTTGTTTCCTCTCCTTTTACTGCTACATTATCTACCATTTTCTCTTCTTCTCCCTAATTTTCAAACTCAACCACCTCTTTGACCTTATCTATATATAAACTAAAAGGATGTAAAAAAATTGGGATTGACTACCAAGATTTTCAAATTGCTCAACCCTCTACAACTGACAACCATCAATGTTTTATGAAGAGGGTTTTTTTCTACTAGTTGCTCAATTATGTGATTACATGTGTGAATAAAAGATAGATATAAGGTTATAAGGTATTTGAAACCATGGAAATGAGTGGGTAGCTTTGTAAAATTAAAGTACTTGAGCTCCAAACATGTGAGATAGTCAAATGAAAAGAGAGATTCTATAACATCTCTTGGAATACCTTCATGTTGATATTCATCTATATCTTCAACTACATAAGTTATGCCTACAAGAGTATTTTTTTTACAATTTTTAAGCTACATAATGAATGCAAATTTTGATCGATTTGCAAATATTTCTTTGATAGAACTCCTTATCTGAAAAAAATTCCAATGAAATATTAAAGCATTGAAGTTTAGAAGAATGGAAGGAAAGGATGTTATCAATTCCAGGTATTCTTTATTTTTCTTCTTCAGAGATACTAGAATAAAAATAACGTGGGAGAAATCAAGAGGGGTGAGTAAATTCCAAAGGAATTGCCATCTCTAGGAGAGGACATAGGAATGTATTGTCTCTCTCAAATGATGATTTGAGAGGATGTGAAACTAGAGTGATTCCTCTAAAAGGCCACTCAATCTGTCCCTTCCTTTTCCCATGGTTGAACATAAGCAAAGGCTAAATCTGGCCTACAAGTGAAAGATTACAATACTAATGGATTAAGTTAGCTAGGAAGTGGAAGATCCTAGAGATACTGGTCAATCAAAAATGTGTACTAGGTAGACTTGAATCCTTAGGGAGCTGAAAGGTTTTGATTTGAGGATATGAAGCTCGTATCAATCCCACCAAAATAAAATATGTTGATAGGGAATAATTCATTAGCATGAATCTATGCTAGGTGGTATATCACAACACTGGGTACTTAAAAACAATGTGAATGGTGGTTGTTTCTTTCTTCAATGGTCAAACACAAGCAAAGGATGCTAAATTTAGTCAACAAAGAAGTGAAAGATTGCAATACTAATGGATTGAGCTAGCTAGGAAGTGGAGGAGTAGAGATATTGATGGATCAAAATTGTGTTATGGATATGCCTAAATCCTTGGGGAGTTGAAAGATTGTGATTTGAGGATATAAAGGTCTTATCAATCCCACCAAAATAAAATAAGCTATCAAGGAAGAATTATTTAGCATGAATCTAGGCTAGGTGGTATATCATAACACTAGCTATTTAGCAACATCTTGAATGGTGGTTGTTTTCTTATTAAGTATAAGGTGTCAACCTAAAATTTGAAGAGAAGAGATGGGTTATAAGGAGAATGTATGCTTTCCAAATTTTTACCATGATTCCTCACATTAGGTTCTACAAACTACATTATTTTCAATGATAAATTGAAACTTCCTAGATGACATTGGAATTGTGAGCAAATATAACATCAATTTAGCAAGTAGTTTTTTATCAAATTTATTATTACAATGCTAATAAGACATTATACATTTACATATAAGACACTACTTTGACGCAACACTATGAAAGCACAACACCTACGATGTGCAACAAATTTTAGCAATGTGAAAACAAATAAAAAAGGGCAATAATATGGTGCTAGTCAACTCAAGTATGATACAAAACAAAAAACAAAAAACAACATTTTTTAGTTTTTCACCATTGTGGGTTCGATACAAACTTGACACAAAAATCACATCACAAATTTTTCACGTGCACCAACAAAAAAATTAAAAGTGAAAAAATGGGTTGTGGCAACACAAAACAACAACACTATCAATCAATATTGTAGTAGTGTTTCTACTAGTGTAAGAGGGATGGAAGTAAGAGGTAATGAACTAGGTGCATGTTGGTTTGGGGAAATGGTGTCTAGTAAGTCATCAATTAAGGTCAAACATATCTTGAAGGAAGAGGGCTAAGCATCTATAGTCCTCATAAGACATGAGTGTCTAGTAAAAACCAAGTGTATCTTTGAAGAGAAAAAAACTGTCCTCTAATCTCATAGTAGAAACAAGATCAAAATACTTTATTAAAATCAAGTAATTTTTATGATGATAGATATTTATGGTCCTCTAAGTACAACAAGATTTGTTAATAAAAACATTTAAACTAAAATATTCATTAAAATATCTTTTTTATATTTAACTATAGTAAAATGAAAGTTTCAGAATTGTTGTGATTTTGATAAGTTAGGAAATAAAATATCAAATTTATATTTTGTGAAAATATTCTTATAAAATTATTTTTCGTTAAGATATTTTGGACAATTTATGAACCAATCATTATTTGATTAAAATAATTTTTTTATTTATCAAACAAATAAAAGTAATTATACTAAAATTTTCTTTAAAATATCATTTATATATTTAAACATAGTGGAAATTAAAATATCAAAGTCATTATGATATATATAAAAAAAAATCTTGGAATTTGAATTCACAATATGCAAGGACATTTGATCTATTTTTCAAACATTTATTATTAAAGTAACTTTTATGATGATATTTATGGTTCTCTAAGACCAACAAAGTTTATTGGACATATAAAAGCAATTAAGCACATGAGTGTTGGACCATTGATGACTCATGAGTTTGTTGGAGAAAGGAATCTTCCTACACTCACCCCGGAACCATCTTTTTGTGCTATGATGGAGTGTTTCCACATTATTATGTCCATAGTGCCCACATGTAGTGATAGAATTTTCCATCCCATCTCCACTTAACTTCAAGTTTTCACATTAAATGTGAATTCTAAGTTTTCCTAATAACATCTTATTAACATAAATTTTAATGCTAAGCTTTCATAACTAACAACAAAGAAAGCAAGGCACCATATTTTTAATACTAAGTTTTCGTAATGACAAACCTATAAAAGTAATTAAAGAAAGCTTGTCACCCGTATTTTTAACGCTAAGTTTTAGTAACAACAAAGTATCATGTTTTAAAGAAAGCAAGCCACCTATACTAAGTTTTCGTAACGTTTATTAACTACCAAATGTTGACCGATTAATCCGCAGATATATTCTTCCATGATTTGCGGTGATAAACCAGCTATCCTTTTTGGTAAACGTCACTTAGATGAGCACTGTGATATTAAATTTCCTACAAAGTTCTTAGGACCTTGCTGTTAAGTTAAGGTGTCAATTAACGGATGTGAATGCGGAGAGGAGTAGACTGATATTAATATGGTTCAACTATTTGGTTAGATATTATTTTTCTTAAAAAAAAAAGGTTATTTATGGGTTTCAAAAAAATCTTAATTTACTATTATATTCATAAAATGAATATTATGAACATCATAATGAACTACAATGATTGTGTTTATCTAAAAATTCATTAGTAGTTGGACACCCCAATGAACTAAGGAGTTATGGGTCACTCTACAAAGCAATTTTTAGTAATGGCATACTTGTCATTTTTAAGTTTCTCCAGTTGAAAAATAACTAGGTTGAGAAGAGTTCTAAAGTAGAGTGGAGTGTCTCACAAAAGATTTAACACCTAAATAAGGTGAGAGTCATAACCTCATGCTCCAACCTCCATTTAAAAGGTTAGGTGTTCCAATTTATGTCGAATGGAAAGTTAGAGAAGCATTTGGATCGTGATAGAGACAAAAACAATGGCGAGGATGTGTGTGAATTGAGATTGAAAACACAATTAGACATTGCCATAGATGTGACCCATACAATGGAATATCTTCATCATGATTGTTTAGTGCAAATATTTCGTTGTGATATAAAACCCAACAATGGAAGTTTTGGACAAAGATATGCAAGGACATGTAACATATTTTAGTATTGCAAGGTTAATTGACACATCCTGAATTTATTCACTTACTTCAAACACTTATTTTGAAATGATTTGTGGGCTACACTACGCATGTATGGCTTTTCAGAACATTACTTCACTTTCCTCTTTTGATTAACATTTTGTATCGACTTGTCGAGCAAAATTGATGAAGGTCATTCCTTTAATGTCGAGTATGGATTGGGTGGGATAGTTTCCACCAAATGACATGTTTGCAATTGGAAGATTATACTATTGTAAATGCTTACTAGAAAATAATCGACTAGCTATATGATTATTGTAGACCTAAATTAACACAAGTGGATGAACTTGGCATTTCCAAACAGAGTCAATGAGGCAAATAGCAACAACCTTTCTAACAAAGTGGATGGTGATAAATTTAAAGAAAATAATATATACACATGTCTACTTACTACTACAATAGAGGGCTCTAGAGTCATAGCTTTGGGTCGTTGATGCTCTATCGACCCCAACTAAGTCATTTTCTCCAGTGCACATAATGTTTTTGCATAGTAACATGCATCATATTTTAGTATAATTTGTGATGTGCTACGATGCAACCCATGCTACATGGCTAATATTATGTTCAATTTTGTTTCCCATATTGGATTTATGTCATGTACTTACAACATAGAACATGACACAAGAAACATCCTTGCATCCTATTTGTGTCGTGGTTACCTCAATAATAAAAATGTTGCATCATTCTGTCATGTTATGATATTAATATCTTACAAGCACACACCTGTTGGCACAGGGGCAGACCCAAGGTTCAACGCTACAGCAGCGCACCAACAAAACCCTAACTACCGACCCTTTCGACAACACCTATGAAGCAGATGAAGTCTCACTTGAGGTAGAGACAGGGGTGGTTTCAGGACTCAAGTGTCTACAACCTAGCTGGGACACAGATTTGTGATTACAACATTCTTACAAAACACTTACCAGTTAACATTCCTTAGCATTTACCCCTTGTTCACAATGCATACAAACCCTAATTACAGAGCAGTTCAGTATTCAACCAGATCTAACATGTTCAAGCACTTAGCATATAAAGATAACTCAGATCCAACATTCATTCACATGGCTAAACACTAAGTTATCATATCAAATGTATCTAAACATTCATGAAGGTAAGCACAAAGCATAAATCATATGAACAATATAACAACCACAATGCACAAAACAACCATAAGATAGGATATACATGGTTCACCTCCATCCTGGGGTTACGTCCACCAACTCTTCTTCTCTTTATTGTCTTTTGTCAATCATCTACATGCACATAGCCACAAAATCATACTCCGCATAGGACAGGAGATCTACGCGCACTTCCTAGATCCTCCTTCCCCGAGTTAGGTTATAGCACAAATCCCTCTTACAATCTACACAAGCTTCTTACGCCCACTTTCACTTAGCTCTGCAAGTATTCAACACAGCATACACAAAGCATTACAACTATCACTTGCACTTAGCGCAACACCACTTAGATCTTCTAGGTCTTGTAACTACTTCTTACATCGCCTAGCTACTTATTTATACATTACAAAAAGGGCCTAAACATGGGTAATCCCATGGGCCAACATCCCCATATCTGTTACATAAACCCTAATTCCAAAACTACCCTTAAAAAGGGGCCAACATCCCGTGATCTCCGCTTTGACTTGCCTGTCGAAGTCCCAAAATTGGTCAAACATGACTAGTGTTTCCACAAAACTTGGTCAAGGGCCAACAAGACCCCAACACTCACCTATGACTCGTCCCGATTCACTCTAATCTGGGTAACTCTGCCTCAAATGCCTCGAGCTTGGCTTGAGCTACTTCGACCTGTTGCTTCGCCAAAGCCTCCTACTCGACGAACTCTTGAATAACTGCCTTGTTCATAGGTCCTTCTAAGCATTGTTCGACTGTGGTGACTACTTGTTCTAGTTCTGCTCCTCGTCCTTCAATCTCCTCAAAAAGTAGGCAAGATGCATCTAAGTCACTTCCATGACTTTTCTTTGTATGGCATGGACCTGCTACTGAACAATGCGTTGTTCCTGGGATCTTTTCATCCTCTCAACTGCTGACAGGAGCTTCAACTGTGCTTGCACTGATGTTTCTTGCTGCTTTGCCTCCTGGAGCTGCGACTCCAGTGTCTTTAGTTCAGGGTCCTATGCAAGTCGATCATAGGTCTGCGCACTTCGACTACTAAGTTGTTTGTATTCCAAGGCTAATTCTTTGATTCTTTCAATTGCGCTCCGGGCAATAGCTTCTCTCTAGTCTCGCACGTCTTGTGGAGTGCTTGGTACTGTTTGTAGCTCTAGATCTGTTATTCTTTGTTGAAGCTATTGAATGACTTTAGCAAGCTTCGCCACTTGATTCTCCACCAGGTCTTCCTCCCTTAGCTATAATCCCGTCACAGAGCAAAGTTCTCTGTCGATTGCTTCTTTGACTCCGACCTGCTCCATGAGCAACTGTTCTTTCTCTTGTTGGATTTGCGCTCTATCTTCTGTGAACTTTGCTTAGAGGTCATCTTTTTCCTATTGTGCAACCCAACATTTCTCTATAACTTCCTCTTGTGCTTGTTTCAAGGCCTCTGTGGCCTGTTATTTTTCTTCTTGGACATGACGAAGGCGAGCTTCGGTCGCATATGCTAATCTGCAGAGTTGGGAAGGCTCATCTCCCAGCCCTATTTCTTCTGATGGCGGGGGTACAGTAGACATTGAGCGGGTGGAGTGAAGGGCTTGTTGTACCCTCTCATCTCTACTTCAATCCTTTCATACATGGTCTCTTGTTTTGATTCACTGCGCTATAAAATATCTTCTGAGGTATCTACAACAACAATGATGATTAAGTCAATGTTTTCCATCGTGAGCACACTCTCCATATATGGTTTACTAGCTTTGGAATTCTTCTGCGATGTAGGTTTCGTGGGGGAAACCTTTCTTTTCTTGGATGTCTCAGCCTCATCAATGTGATCCCTAGGTGGTGTTACTTCACCTTGCTTTTGCTTGTCTTCTTCTTCATTGTTCTCTTCTTTGTCGAATTCGTCGTCACTTCCTCCTCCTAGTAATTATGAAGCAGTCTCTTCTTATGCATTGTTCAAATTCTGTACCTCTTATGTCTTCGTCCTTCTGCTACTTCTAGGTGCATCGTTCTCTTCGTGGGTGACCACCAAACTTCCAATTAGGTCTGGGTCGGACAGTTCAGCCTGGTCGACTAGGATAAGGAAATCTGCAAGCCATTCCTTAGTGATTTCTTCGATGTCCTCCTCTGTAATCTTGAAGTAACTTTGCAACTCTTCTTTATGTTCATCTGCATGCGCAGTGATATAAATAAAATGTCTATCCACGTGTAACTTTGCATAGGACCTGAACCTGTGAAGGGTGTTCGGTGTCATATGAGGAAAGGACTCAATAGCCCTCTTCAACTGTAGGTAGTAGGTGTGGAACAACGCGTTCAACTGCCATTGTTTTCCCATCTCGCTTGAGTACCAGAGCGTGGTGAACTTCACAGCTAAGGGTTCGGATGGCTCAATATCAGGGAAGGTCATACCTTCTGGGATCTCCCAAGTAATGAACACGATGAGGATCAGGAGCCAACTGAAGGGAACTCGTAGCTCTAATCCTAGGCTCCGCGACAGTCCTTCTCTAACTGGTTGATGAGGTAGATCACCCAGTTCATTTGTAGCCCTTCTACACATTTTCCCGCAAGATCAACAACGAATCCTATGACCTGCGTGGGTCTATTCTTTCTTACTAGCTTACTTGCGATCAACTGGAAAGCTAGGCACACTGCACCATTCTGTATGGAGGCTACCTTGTAGCCTCGCTTCCCCTTTTCCACATCGCCATAGGTATATTTAATCATCTGTGCTAGAGTGCAGTCTGCAGCCTTCTCTTGGTAAAACTCTTGTGAGTCTGGTCCTTGCATGCTCAATCTAGTGATCCGATGGATCAACACCGAATCAACAGTGATGCATCTGTCCAGCCACAAATAACCACCATGGAAGCTCGACAACAGGATATTAACACACGCATTAACCTCCTATTGCCTTCCAAAATGGGGTATTTTCATCACGTTTAGAATAGTGGACCTCGCGATATCCATAGTCCATGGTTGGGGGATGACCGTCGACTTCTTCCCCTTCGTCCTAGTCAAATATTTATGGGGTGCGAGCATTCTATATTTCTTTCGATCCCCTATGTTATAGTCGTTGATCTTCAACATCAGAATCTTATCCAATTGTGGCTTGACTACGAATATCCCCTTCGAGAGGTATGCAGTCATTAAGGTGTAGTCTAAGTCCCTCGAGACACTGTCATGACTCACCACATCGTCCAGAGGCAGGATGTAGTCGGGAAGGATGGATGGGATGAGATTTGCTTTCGCCAAGTCATTGCGATGCTTGGTTCGTTTCTCGGTCACAGATCGGGATGGTCCAGATCCACGAGCAGTCGATGGGGAGGCTTGCACTCCTCGCGTTGATGAAGCTCAAATTCCAACGAACATCACCTTCTCAGCCACAAGGTCGATTAGAATTTCTTTGACAGACTTTTCTACTGTGCTGAGTTCATTCGACATGCACGCTTGAGATCAGGTATCTCAGGTCTGTGATCAAACACTAAAGGTAATAAAATGAGTGGTGAGGTCTCAATGGGAATAGTGTGATAACAATGGATTATCTTGTAGGCTTGGATACAATTCACAAAAGTGTTCTCGGTGCAACAGTCGATGGAATAAATAGACATCGTCGTAACAGATTCCTCCAACGGACAAGAAAGCCTTCATCAATGCAGTTTTTTCTGTTATGGCGCGGTCCCAATGGTCCAATGGCAAGCTTTCTGATCATAATTGTCATTCTAACTGTTCAGGAGTGTCAATCTAACGATCATAATGCCTCCAATGATCATATTGATCTACCATGGCGAAGTGCCACTCTTCTCTAGTTTGATATTTTAGCGAAGTTCAAGTTCTGTAAATCCCCTTTATGTGAAGTCCTTTCTGGTACCTCTTACAATTTTTCTAGCTTGGCTTTCTTCTTACTGAGATTTTTGGATTTCTTTCCTGTAATCTAAGTCACTGGTTTCCTCTTTCCATTATTTTTCTTATCTTCTCTTGGCATGGAAACCTCGTACTTCTGTGGATCGTTCAAGGGTTCCAAGAGTAATACTTCTTCTTTTGTTGGGGTAGGTGCTCTACTCGCTTGTACACACAGGTGTTTCAATTCTTTCTGTGTTCTTTCAACTTCGACATCCAGATCTCTGGTGCTCAGTAGCTTCAACTGGTCTTCTTGTTCTTTCAGTAAGTGCGCTATTCTCCTAGCCATGAAATCTCTCGGTTCTTACTTTTTCTGTTCTAGAGCTTCTGCTTCTTGTTTTCTTCGGATCTAATCTTTCTCAATCCAAGTTTTTCCTAGCAAAATAGAAAATGGGGCGTTGTTCTCAAAAAACTTAATGACCTCAATTTCTTCCTCTGTCGAAGTTCCATGAGTACTCATAGATATCCGGGTAAGTCTTCCACACAGGACTATCGGTTTTCCTCTAAATAATCCTATTCCTCCCAATGAAGGAATCATAGTAGGCTTTCCCAAAATTTCCCAAGTTCTTTCTGTCATGATATTCACCTGTGTTTCCTCATCTAGAACAGAGTCTATGTCGAAGTCTCCTATTCTTGTTTCTATGCACTCTTTTTCTTTTAAGATCTCTGATAGATTAGTGTCTCTGTGATTATCCAGGGTTTCTTTTATTTGTAATAATACAGTCTCTGATTCTTTCTGGGATTCTATCATATCCTTAGTTTTTTGACATTCCTCAAGGTTTTCTTTTCTTATATTCATCTTTTCAACTTTATCAATCATTTTGTTAGCCTCTTTGAAATATACAATCATTAAGTCTAAGTATATTACCTTTAATATTGTACATACTAGGATATAGTTGTTATCCTAAGTGTGTTTCTAGATTTCTATATTTCCTCATTTGACCTTATCTCCTGATGAGATGTCGATATGAGAAAAATTAAGGTGGTTACATTATTGTATTATATATTGTTATCATTAAGATGAATACAATGTTGAGAATGAAGGCTTGAGGCCTTTTCCGCCAATCTTCTTGTCTTAATATTATTGTTCTTAATTTCTTCAATTGGTATCAAAGCGGGCTCAGCCCTGACTCTCTCACAAGAGGGGCTGTGATCATGCTTAGTCTGCAATGTTAAATCTGTGCATATAAATTAGCTTAGATGTGTGAGAATTTTGTGTTTTCCATTTGTTTTGTTTGGAATCGCTGTAGAATAGGCTCGATGGATTTGAGCAACTTTCCTTAAGCTATACAGAGAGGACATTATTTGTAGAAGATCAGTTCAATTGGGGATAGATTGCATATCTGTTGCATATTTCAAGGAGGCGATTGTTGCTGGAAATAAGATCTGAACCGTTGTGAAAGAAAGACTGCCATTTCCTCGTTGGCTACTGCCTGCTAGAGAATTCGTAGCTAAAATCATCTATTTGTTGAGAGGATGTGAGGCTGCCCAGATTTGCTTGGAGAAATCACTGTGTGCTACATTTGCTGGTGGATACCTATCTGTCAGATCGTTGATGATCTACAATGCA
Source organism: Picea abies (assembly GCA_900067695.1). Taxonomy (NCBI): domain Eukaryota; kingdom Viridiplantae; phylum Streptophyta; class Pinopsida; order Pinales; family Pinaceae; genus Picea; species Picea abies. The sequence continues at coordinate 5,560 of CBVK0101384055.1, read as the reverse complement.
AGTGAAGCCATCATTTCATAAGATATGCACTGTCATCTGTTATTGTTGCTACAGAAAAAGAAGATACCTGTTGATCGCTATGGAGAAGTCGTCCGTATTGCTTTGCAAATCGTTGTGGAAAGGAGATCCGTTCAATCAGTCGTGAGAAACATTGCCTTCATCTGTGCAAATATTGATGTGTGTGGATCGATTTTGCTGCCCAACTATTGAGGATAAATGGTGAAGGAAGTTCCAAAATTGAGATCTACCTGCTAGAGAATCGCCGCTGACTTGAGATATCACTGAAAATCGCCATTTAATCTGCTAGAAAATTGAAACGGAGCATTTGTTTCTTGAATCCCAGCATCTGCGTGTGTTTCTTGTCCCTTCATCAATGCTAAGGTGCCAATCAACCATTTAAGACTGTACCTCTTTCTGATAAATGTTTTCCATTGATAAATTGCCGACACACATTTATGATTTGGGTGTAGAGAATGTGTTTTGTATGTCGTAAGATCCTTATAGATAGTCGATGCACATTTGTTATTTGTGTATAATTTTTATTGGCCTTAAAAATGTTGGGTGTCTGAGATTTTAGAAAATGACTGGTTCAAGGATCCAAACCCATGAGGTTCATGACAGAGGTAATGACGGCTCAAAAGAACCTGGTTCAGGTGCAGTGAGATTATTTTGGTGCTCACACCTATGAGACGACCGATATGCTTGGTTTCTTCCATACCGAATGGTTCAAGATTGCAAAACAATCAAAGATTTGAAAGTTTTTAGAGTTTTGAGCTCCAGAGAGAATAAACCCATATTTTCTCTAGGTTTATGTGTTAGTTGCATAGTGCATTCTATTGGCAATGCATAGTTTATTAAGAACGTTTTCTCTATCAATTGCTTATGTAGTTTTTGTACTTTTTCAAATTCAAAGAAACAAAGAACGTAGTGAGGTTTTGGAATAAATTCTTGCTTGAATTTCAGAGTAGAAAACTACAGGCTCAAAGGCTGTTACTCCACGAGAAGATATACCAGGATATCATTAAACAATGTGACTGGAGCATATGTAGAAATAAAGTTTGATAGATCGCATGGAGAAAGAGGAATTGAGACAAGTTCCAAAGCCTGTAGCGAAGTAAGTGTGCAGGAGGAATTCAAATCTGCATGTGTAGAGAATATTTATTGCGTGGATTGAGGAGAAACCCCTACTATATATGTAGCAGCAATTGGGAGAAGAATTCCACGAAATTGAAGGGCAATTTGACTAAAAACTCGAAGTCTGGCAAAGCAGTTGTGATTGCGTAGACAAGAAGATGGTGTGATAGAAAATCTTTGTACACATGCATGCACACTGAAGATCTCCACGTGCCTCCAATGATTGTGTGCATTAGCGTGTATTTTTTAAAATATTATATGCCAAAACTTAAATCAAACTTTTATTGGCATTGGGAATTATAAGGAAAAGAAAAAGTGTTAAAAGTTTTTAAATGTACATTTAAAGGGGGCAACTGGAAGATCATTGTATCAAGAATAATAAAAGTTCAATTTTTTTTGCGGTGTTGAAGTGTCTTAGATCCACCTGAAATTGAATAAGGGGATCTTAGATACACTTTGTGTTGTGTGCGATGGATTATTCTTAATGTTGCTCTTTTGTGTCTAGTTTTGGCACTTAAAACAAAATTGTATAAAGCAATCATACACACACTAAAGTACAAGGCAATTTAATGTAATTCGAGCACATGTGAGCATAGCACATACATTCAAGCACAATCAAAGCTCTCAATTAAGAAGCAACGAAGATATCAAATTGGCAATCACATCAACATTGGACACATCAAGTTCATAATCAAGGACTCAAAGCATCATCAATTTGAAGATCAATTAAATCCACATTCATTGTAAACTTGCAATAGTTTTCTTTGTAAGTGTGAAATCAAAATCAAGTTGAATTGCAGTGTAATTTTCAGGTGCATTCTCGGCTAAGCCTGACACCAAAGAGTCATTATGATTTTGAGTCGCAATCAACAAGGTTGAGTAGTTTAACTCAAATCATTGTAAACATCACACATTTGGATGCATTTTCGGTGGTAACCGACATCCTCAACTTATTGAAAATTTCAAGCGAGCCAGTTCGACTGAAGCAATTTCAAGCGAAGAAAGTTTAAAGAAGAGTTCAAGAGAGCGAGTTCAAGCAAGCACAAGTGAAAGAATAATGGGTAAAGGAGGAAAGCATTTACGGAATGCCTCTCAAGAAATCAAAGATTTGCAAGAGTACAATCATGAATTACAAGATCAAATTGATATGAAAGATAAATTGATTAAAACACTTGAGATGAAGTTAATTCAAAACCACAAGATAATTGATCACGTGGTTGATACAATGCAGTCAGTAAATGATCTTTGAGATGAAATTGAAATGAAGAATAAATTGATTGATGCACTTCAGATAAAGTTAAGTGAAAAGCAGAATCAAATTGATGACATGATTGATGCAACATCTGAAGAAACTCTAAAAGTTGATGCAAGTTGTGACACAGAGGATCTAATAGAGAAGTTTGATGCAACTTGTGACACAAAGGATCTAATAGAGAATATTGATGCAACATGTGCTACAGAGGAGCTTATCCAAATGGTTGATGTAGAATGTGATACAAAGGAGTTTATACAAAAGGTTGATGCATTTTGTGACACACAAGACCTTATCCAATTAGTTGATATAAAAGAAACGGAAGATATGGAATCTTTCAAAGATGAATTCCAAAAAGAAGCACATAATAATAGCAACGCCAGCAACAAATGTGAAGAAATAAAAGAATACAGTCAAAATCATATTTCCAAGAAATTTGTTAGACCTTGGGAAGAATTACACTTCAATTGGAATCATCATGGCCTAGGATATGAAAATCATAACAGTTTTCATATTCCAAATTACTGCAAACCAATTTTGTTTGTGAGTGCTGGGTTTCTTCAAGAAAAATCGATATTAAATGTCACAAATCAGAATGATAAGTGCCAACATTGTAATCGAGTTGGTCACATGGAGAATCAGTGTTTTGATCTCCATCCTTGTCAGAATTGTGGCAAGTCAAATCATGCATCAGATAAATGTTCCAAGAGGAACAAACCTGCAAGACTCAAGATTCACTATGAGTGGATTGATCCTTGGCAATGGTCATTAACTCCCAAGCAATTATATAAGTCTTACCGAAGAATACAATCTCGAGTAAAGACGTGTTTTGAAGAAAATAGTGAAATATGTATATAACTCCTAAGTGGTCCTCTTATGGCGTAACTTTTTAGCATGGCCCTCACAGGATGAGATAACATGTGGTTAATTCCATATGCCCACTTTGAGTTGTACAAAAATAAAAAAAAAATAAAAAAAAATGGAGTAAAAGTGAAACCCTCATGCACCTTAAGGGGGGGAGTTCAAAAATCCAGGGAAGATGGTTATCGAGACCACTTGTGGTCTCTCCTTTCAGTTGAAAAAGGGGGGAAATTAATGATAGAATTTATGATGGAATTGCAAATGGTTGTGTTGTTGGGAAATAATACCCTACGGACTAGCAAGCTAGGGCTAGACTTGCATGCAGATCATGACCTTAAAGAAATCACTTTTAACCCATCACCCCAAAACTCAAAACACCATTTTCACACACAAGAATGGAAAAGACCTACTAACCTTTTTACTAATGTTTGGTGTAGATCCTCTGTTGCACTTTGTCCGCTTGCTTGCGCTACTCCTTCCAAAGACAATCCTGCAATCAAGACAAAACACTATGCATGCATGCTATTTTCTACTGGAGGGTTAGATATTAAGCATCAATTGAATAAAACATATATAACTCATGCATTGGGACGAGAAAAGTATTTTTTATTATTTTCAAGATGAATCAACTTACAATCAATGTTGAGACTGGCCACCATTCCTTGATCCTGATCCTGGGCTCCTCCTCTTCTTTGTCCTCCAATTACTTTGCGTTAATTCTCCTTAGGCTTGAGGAAAGGCTAAAGGGTTGGGACAAATGGATTCGACAAATGGGCAGAGTTTCTTTGCTATAATTTTCCTCCTCCAAATAGTACCCCTACCCCTTCCTTTATAGGCTAGAACGAGCTAGGGTTTTGGACGAACTCTCGGCCATGCATGGCTGGGAGTTTCAGTTAACTGACCCATAGCTTTTTGTCTCGTCGACAACTTTCCTATTTTTGTGCTTTGTTAGGTAAACGCGGGCTGTAGTAGGCCTGCTAGCGTTCCAACGTGTGCAGTAGTAGGCCTGCCAACGTTCCAACGTGTGCAGTAGTAGGCCTGCGAATGTTCCAACGTGTGCAGTAGTAGGCCTGCCAGCGTTCCAACGCGTGCAGTAGTGAGTTAGGGCGTGTACCACTTAATTTAAGAGGATTTTCAAGAGTTTATTCAGCATGGCTTTGGCAAGGAAGGGATATGAGTTGGCCTGATTCTAGGTAAGCATGTGTGGTACAATTTAGGGTTATAACAGATGCCCCCTAATCTGTGAGGTTATAATATCATCTGATGGCCAAAATACATTACCAATTCTTTACCAATATGTACTGATATGCTGAATGAGTGAGCCCAGGAATCAAGAATCAGGAGGTGTCGTCTACAAAAAATATCAAATGTCTCACCGAGGTGGGCATACTCATGCTCGAGATAAAATAAAACCATGGCTACCAATCAAATACACTGTAGATCCATGTCAAACAACTATGAAGAGTAGCCACAAATAATACACAGCGGAGCTATATCTCGAAATCATAAAGATATACATATAAAGTATCCATCTCCCAGAAGCTGATTCGGCCTGATGGCTGTACTTCAGAGCTCAAGCAACAACTTCAAAATCTTCTAAAACTCAGGTAGGAGTGTAATATGAGTGTACGACTGCACTACCCATAGGTATTCGACGGCTCGTCGGTTATGGACTTGATAATCTTGATGATCGGACTGAAGGCTTCAGTGATTTCGAATAAAGACTTGATTGACGTTAAGGATGGCCGGGTATGCAGACAAGAGACATATTGCAGAGGAGCCGACTCAGGCTCAGTGACAAACTTCCCTTGGACAATAGCACGACAAGTGATAAGACTCAGGAAACATATCTGTTAATCATAAGTTGACGAAGAAGGAGGCAACGCAAACTCTCCATATGTTTGGAAGAGTAACCAAACGGTGGAGGACACAACTCAATATAGCGAGCAAAGATTCCTAAGGTCATACTACATCCCAAAGTTTGATGAATCAAATGGACATATGTGCTTTATCCAAGGGCAACTCATGATGCTACCAATAAAGAAAATATTTTTCCCATCCTCTTTTTGGGGTATATTTGATTTTTTTGTTCCTTTTGATGATTTTGAAAAAGGAATAAAGGAATATTACGTTACAATGGAGGAACGAGTACAACAAAGATACAAGATCAAGGCCCAAGGACAAGACTGATGTTATAGGGAAATGATACTCAGGAAAAATCCTCCAGTGGCCAAAGGTGTTAAGACGCAAGGGTAAACTGTTACTAGGTTGATGGGTAAAGGATGCAAATGCGGTTGATAGAACACACAATGG
>CBVK0101384046.1:0-20677 GCA_900067695.1 Picea abies | reverse complement strand
CCGACATAAATAAAATAACAGTACTAATATAATATGCCCCAATTAAGGGATAATGAGCCAATATTAGGGCTTAACATTTTCATTAATGGTGAGTTGTCTTGTGTTGGTTAATGATATTCATTAATGATCGGTTATCCAACAAATTTTTTCCATGTTCAAATCCAGAACATTTTTTCACATGGAAAGAGTTGTACGAAGGTTTGGGAATGAATGAAGACTATATGGTTTCATAGAACTAACTATAGTTTGCAGTTTTAAGATTTTTCAAATAAAAAGAGTTTAGCAAAAGTAGATTAGTTCCATCAATAACAAGGTACACATGTTCTAGTTTCAGATCTTATCATCTATTCATACAGCCAAGAGGAAGAAAGAAGCATAAAGATCAGATTCTACAATAGGTCAAATGTCTTATTCCAAATTGTTTCACTTCAGATCCATGATTCAGGTAGGTGAAGGTATGTTTATTTTATAATCTTTAATAAATACTTCCTTGAAAACTAGAATAGGTGTATTTGAAAAATTCACCATGTATAACATGATATTGTGTTGCTCTCATGTGCACTTCCCTATTTGTCAAATGTCTTTTAGGACGGGAAACACCTTCAGTTAGGTGGGGGGTGGGGGGGTTTATTCATATATTTATACATTTTCAATCCCATTTCTTACCTTATGCTCTCATGAAATCCTATAACCTTTTTTACTTCTTATGGAATGATGATGACCAACATGTATTTTCCCCATTCCACTGATGTTGCTACAGGAAATTCAAATCTTGTAGCACTCTCATTGGTTTGCATAGTAGCGAGACTTCAAATTCAAATATACCACTTACAGGATGTTCTACATGATTGGTACATGCTATGGCACCTATTAAATCCCATAAAACTCAAATTGGTTGATTGTGGGGAGATGGTCAAACCAAAAGTCAAATGTAGAAATTTAACACTGGCAAATCTGTTCCAAAGGCACTGTTTGCATGCAGCTAAGGCCAAATCAAGAAAATTTGAGATATGGGTTTTGTGCCCAATATAACCATTTAGGTGCTCTCATTACAAAATTTCCCAGAAAATGCACAATGATGGATATAAGAGCATGTTTTTAAGGAAATTTTCACAACAATTTCTCAAAATTTCCAGAATTTCAGTTGCAACCTAGTTATTACCAGAAATCAATTTGCAACTGGAATTCGTGTAGCTTCATCAGTTTGCACATTCACTCCACATCAGGATCAAATTGGCGAAATGAGTTTTGTTTAGGAAGACATCAATATGGTTTTGTGTTGGATAAACTCACCCCAAGCTAAACAAGGAAGGTACCATTCTCTAGTCAAACCAAAAGTCAATCGTAGAATTCTAGGTCCAAAATTCATGGAACAACAATTTCATGCACAATATGTTGTTAAATCAATAAGGCAAGACTAAATAAAGAATACATGGTCCATATTAACTATATTCAAGCCATGAATAATGCACAGGTTTGAAGATGGAAATATCACGTATGATATGCGATCAAATCTTGATTTTAGTTGAATATGAAAGGCGTTTGAGCAGCTACAAGTTCTGAAATTGACTTATTGTTTTTTAAATTCGATGTTATATTCATAATATCAATTTCTCCTTTGGTGGCCGAGGAAACTTGTTGTTTGATTTGGCATTGATACTTCATGGATATAGAACACATTTCCTACAGCAAATTTGTGAGTCAAAGGGAGAAAAAGTCACATTATGCTAAGAACAGAGTGTGGCCAGTAGCAGCTTGGATCTGTAGTGTCCAACCAGAGGGATAAAAGGAAAAAATTTTTGGTAGCAAATGGTGAAACGTTGCAGAGGAGTTGGACATGGAATAAGATTGCAGGTTTATCAACTTGATGAAATCATTATAATGAAATGTATGATAAAGATATAGCACGAGAGCACTAGTTTTCAGATTCAATGTAATCTTCATTAGTGATTAGATCTCTACGTATGCCAATGAATATATAATATGCATCATTTAAATGATTTGAGAATATTTTGACTATGGAGTTAGAGACCATCTTTTTCAGATAAAACATGGACTCTAACATTCAATCAGATGGATTTCATTAAGTGCTCGATTGTAGGTACCTCATATGGTGTTGTTTCAAGTGAGTTGAATAGTCCATGTATTCATAGGTATCACTACCACGTTCTTGCATAAGAGTCTAGTCTTGCTCATTTCATTTTTCAAGGTTACATTCACAAGGTCAAAGGTGCAATATTCGTCAATCTCTTAGGTGATTATGCCAGATTTAAAAAATCTAAAAGGGGTTATGTTAAATTAAGTTGCATCAACAGACTGAAACAGATTTTGTCATTAAAAGTATGTTTGAGTAGATGGAAACAGATCCATGAATTGTTTGGGTACTCTTGTAGCAAAAATCATGGTAGCTTTGCAATTTTATTGATAAAATGTTCAGTCACAAAAAAGAATCATTCAAATACATACAAATATTTATACCATAACAACAAAAAAGGAGGGTTTGAAATGTGCTTGTAAATTCCTTCAATCCATCTTTGTTTTAGAAAGAATGTTAAGGTGTCTTGGACTCCCAAAAATTAAGATCTAATATGAATAAATATTTTTACAAATACTCCCAACTTCCAAGTTGTTGTTCATGACTATTTATCTTCAACAACTTTCTCTCTGTTGATTATCATTTTCAAATTGTTGGTTGACCAAATGTTTTAATGCTGCCACAACAATGCTTCATATACTCATGTTTTAGGCATGCTTTGACCATGCAACAAAACCTCTAGGTTGTTGTTCATGAAATCTAGGCTGTTAATTGTGTAATGCATGCTAGAACCATGCTACAAAAGATGCCCTGGGAATCGTTTGAAAACATAGCAGAAGCACCAGGATTCCATTGATATTGAAAGCCTTATGGTTATGATCTGTATCTCGGTAAAAATGTTATCCAATAAGATTCTCTTGTTTAACATAAATCGATTTGCTCATAATTGAAAATCTATCATATGGGTTTTTCTCATAAGTGAATCAAAGTCAAATCAACCCTACCAGATTGACATTTGCAAGAAATTATCTCATATTCAAACCTGTAGCAGCTTCTTGTCATGAGGATATTTAAAAAGGAATAATTTTGACTATCAGTACAACAATAACAGAACCATGAGAAAATTTGAAGAATAGTAAGGAGATATGTTGACATGTTTTCAGACTGAGAACAAATGTTTTTTTAGCTCTGAAGGAAATTTAATTGGCCAATTTTAAAAGGATTTACAAGGTTTGATGTCTCTGATTTCACCTTGTTTTTATATATATAAAGTGCATAAAGTGATTTAGCTATATATTGCAAATCGTGCATTAGATTACCATGAAATTTAGAAAAAAAAATGCATTAAGGAAAGATGAATAAACACAACAAATTTAAGGTCAAACCAATTTATATTGTGAGAAATTAGTCGGTGTCACCTACATCCATTTTTCATTTTTCTCAAGATTCGTGCATCCATTGGTTGAGATTTTTGGTGAGCAGAAACATAAAGGTATTACCAAGAAACCCACGAACTTTCATGGAAAATTCATGTGTATATTGAGAGAAAATGGATGGTCAAATATGCTACAAGAAGCTTGCTACAGGAAATTTTGATTTGATAGCACCCTTGTTGGTTTTCATATTAGCACAACCTTAAACAGAAATCTGCCACATGGGTTTTCTGTGCAGACTTTAGAAGATGGTTCGGTACCTATTAAAACAGTTTGAAATTCAATAAGAAGGATGCTTGATCTAGATTTATGACCGAAATGAAATGAATAATAGATTGAATACCATAACACAGAGATACAGAGAACAACAACAGATATCTAGTGAACAATAACTTCTATTGAATAAATAAAATAGGTTGAAACTGTAAAACTACAGAACTAAAACAACTTGCTCGAATGGTGGTAGCTATCTCTAAGAAGAGATGTGGCTACTACGCACATTCATCTGATCAAAATGATTACAATGAGGCTCTGGAGGCCTTTTTAACATTATTCATGAATGCCAAAACCCTAGACATCCAAAAACCTAACCCTAGGAGTTGAAATGCCAAAATTTATGTGGGCCCCGATGGGTAAGTTGGTACCTCGACTTCCTGGGGTCGTAACATTTTCATACGACCTTCGTTTTAGACACGTGATAGCCCATTGGAAAGGTATTTTCACGAACTACACATTATTTCATCAAACTCTAACTTCGTCTATAGTTTGACTATGGCAAGCCAAAAAAAACATTGTTTAGGGCCCCAAAACGGCCGTAAAAGTACAGAAGGATTTTCTGATATGAAAACTTCCAAAATAAGCCAGTTGGATTTGGTGGGTGGCTACCAATCTCCACTTGGAAGCTTTGCAGGGCTTCAGACAACCCCGAAAGTGTAGAACCCACAATTACAAAGAATTACAGAAGAACGTGTTGAACTAAAAAATGTCAATAGGAGTCATTTGGAATAGGTGGGTGGCCACCAATATCCACATGGATCATTCCTCCCCCTTAGGAAGCAATGGTCTCCATTGTGATGAGTACCCCCATCATGTGAGGAAACTTCTGTTGAATTTGGCCACGGGTGAGCCACTTTCCTTGGTGTAGGAGTTGCCCTACCTTGACAACCCAATAAATTTGGATCCTTTATTGGCAAGTTCCCTTGACCTGTGTGTCCACTATCTGATCAGTGGATGCCTATTCCATGCAGTCATGGTTGAGCGCTATTGGTGTCAATTGTTCGACGATATCTAAGGTGTCCAATAATGGTGGAAAATATGGTCAAAGGAGGTCCACATTGAACACTAGGTGCAAGCTAAGGAAGGGTGGAGTGTTTAGCTCAAAATCATTGCTACCCAAAGTCTTGTTGATAGTGTAAGACCCATAGCAAAGTGGGCAGAGCTTCCAATGTGGCCCTGTAAGGTGCTCTTTCTACAAATGTAACCAGACTTTGTCTCCCACCTGAAACTGGTGCGGTACCTGGTATTGATCATGGTGCTACTTGTACATAGCATTGGATTTCTACAAAATCTCATGGATCTATTAGCATATGTGTTAAATCTACTCAATGAATGTGGTCGCTTTTTCGGCCTCAGACTGAACATGGAAAGATTCTTCCTATGTGGTTGCAAGAGGTAGTGCAACATCAATAGGACCCAAGGGTTGTAATCACAACCCTACCTAAAATGGGCTATGGTCGATGGAGATATGGAGAGCCCTGTTGTAACTGTGTTCAATATAGGTAAGACTCTCATCCCATGTACGAGGATGTTTAGATTTGTACATGCACAGGATGTGCACAATCATTTGATTAACGACCCCTGTTTGGCCATCGGTTTGGGGGTGAAAAGCAGTGGATTTAGTGAGCTTGGTGTCCAACAATGACCAGAGACTTGACCAAAATCTGATGAGGAACCTACTGTCCCAATCTAAGGTGATGGTCTATGGAATCCCAAAATGGACCCACACCCATTCGTAGAAGTGCTTAGTAGTATATGTAGTTGTGATGCTCTTCTTACAGGGTGTGATAATGGTCATCTTCGAAAATCGATCAACCACCATAAATACACAATCATTGTCATGTTTGGTGGACGGAAGGCCAGACATGTAATCCATCAAGATGGATTCCCAAGGCCTCTTGGGAGTAGGAAGAGGGGTGTATAATCCTTGCTTCTTGATGGTTGGCTTGGAAATGGCACAGGCAATGCAAGATATGGTAGACTTGTTGACGTCTTGTCGAATTTTTGGCCAATAAAAATGTTTCTGTAGAATGGCCAAAGTTTTCTCGAAGCCAAAATGTCCTGCCATTCGACTGTAGTGAACCTCCCAAATCAACTTTTCATGCTCTCTTGTGGGAACACATAAGTGGTCCATATGGCATAATAGTCCATCCTGGATGTGAAAATTGGTGGCATTCGCTCCTGTACACAAGAGCTGATAGGTGGTGGAAAATTCAGGGTCATGCTAATAAAGTTGGGGCCACATAGATGCCTCATTCTTATGGTAATGGAGCATTGTGGTGAGTGCAACAACATGAGGGTGACTGAGGCAGTCAGCGACATGATTTGTGTTCCTTGTTTTACACTTGATGTTGATATGGAACTGCTGTAGGTATGTGGACCACTTTTGATGTCGGTCATTCTGCAACTTCCCTTGTGTCTGTATGAACTACAGAGGCTTGTGATCAGTGTAGATTATTGTCTCATTTCCCATAATGTAATGTTCTCATTGATGATAGGCTTGCACATTGAAATACATTTATTTGTCATAGGTGCGGTATTTTTGGACAATATATGAGAGTGTCTCACTATGGTATGCTACTGGATGACCATGATGAGTGTGAATTGTGCCTACAACATAGTCAAAGGCATCAGTCTCAATCTCGAACGGTTGTTGCAGATCGGATAAGGAGAGTACTGGAGTTGAGCACAAGTGATACTTCAGATCATCAAATGCTTGTTGTTGCGCCTGACCCCGTGTGAACTTTTCCTTGTCAATGCCCTTGGTTACTTGGATGAGTGATCCGAAAAGATCTTTAATACTACAATGGTTGAGTTATTATGCATGTGTTAATTAACCAATTAGGAAGCTGAATGAAAGAGGAAGAATTAATGATATAACATGGCATCCATAATAAGAAATGCAGATCAGAAAGAAAACACAAGGAGCAGCAAACCATAACACCAAGCTTGATAATAGAGTTCGGCAAGGTTGCCTACGTCTATGGGCCTTTGTCTCAGTGGGGGAGGCTTTCTTATTAATTTCTTCAAATCCTCAAAAAATACATCAAAAGTACCTCAAATGGACTTCATATTGATATCATTATGTTCTGCTCGACCTTAGAAATCCAATGCAACTGACGGCACTGAAAAGGCTGAGTATAGCCTCCGTAAATGGCCTCCAAAGTTCTCCTATTTCGTTGGTTTTCTCTGCATAAATGTCATTGTTTCTGCATAAATAACATAACTTCGGCCTGTGGCTCGATGGCTAAAGCATTCTTTAATAAAGAAGTTGTCCAGCGATTGAATCCCAACTAGACCGTATTTGTGGCACAAAATTAGGGTTGGTTGCCATAAAATATGGTTTAAAATCCATATACTATAATTTTATGGATTAAAATAGTGTGGCACGCCCTTTTTTATGGTATAACCATACAATATGGTTAAAAATAAAACCCATAATTCATACGTGTGGCATAAACTTTGGATAGGCGTAACACTTGTAAACCATATGATATATGGTTACAGCGATCCACAATACAATGTATTGGCACGAATTTAAAATGGGTTTGAAAATATGGTAAATCTTACCCAATACATTTTCAATGGATTCGATCCACCTTTAATGGCTTATATCCAAAATATGTTTAATAATCCCCATTTCACTTTAGTGGGCTTATCCGCTTTAATGACCACAATATATATAGTTTTAAAAATAACCATATATATTATAATATATAATTCCTCCTTTAAAATGTAATAACTTGCCCTATCTTATCAATCCCAACATGCCACGTGTTGCCATGGGATTGGCCCATGTGGAAACTAGTTAGTTGTCAAGTATCCACATAGAACTCTGTCACTTGTCATCTATGCAACCTGCCATGTGTTAATTAAGCACTTTTCCACGTCACCTTGTCCATGCCATGTGTCATCTCTAGAATGTGTTACATGTCCTTTGACCAATTGACTTTTTACTTGTTTAACCCAAATTTTAGATTGCAATAACTTTTGCATACAAACTTTGTTTTTCGATCCGTTTACACCGCCCGAAAGCTGATGACGAGCACTTCGCGATCATGTCATTTTTTTGAACATTTGAGAACTTTGATTTTTGAGCCTTTCAAGATCCATTTGGATCACACCTCCCCACTAAGGACCTTTTGGTTCCCAAAAGGTTACTGACCAGTCATCAAGCTAGGGATAGGCCACCCGTCTTGTTCCTTGTCTTTGAACTCTGTCTCGTGCCCCTGTCTCATCAAGATAAACTGTAATACAATCATGACAACTAATAACGTATTGTTAGTCATTTGTACCATGTCACATCTTACTGAAGCCACTTTCATCCATGTGGACAACATTACTAATGATAGCATCAAAAATACGACTGCAATTGAGCTGATATGTTTGTAATATTTGCACGACATTAGCTTATCTTGAAGCAAACTGTGATTGATTTTCCATTCTACAATCATCTCTTGTTCTTTCTTAAGATCGATTACTTGATTTGAAACAATTATAGGTGTGTTTCTTGCTTGAGCTTCCTTCTTTATTGTTCCATAGTTTGAAGAGTTTTATTTGCCTTTACATGATGAGCATGAACCACATATTCTTGACCTGCTTTGGTTAAATGATATTGATTATTTTCCTTGTAGAAGATTGATTTACGATCATACAAGTATGGACTGTCTAAGACCATTCTGCATTCACTTAGTGGCACCACATCACATGTTACCTCATCTACAAACTTAGATGAAATTGCAAATTTTAATGTGCACTGCTTGGTTATGTGCATTTGATGATTGTTGCTTATCCATTTAAATGTGTAGGGCTTATGATGCATCTGTTTTTTTAATCCCAATTGCTTAACCAATTCCTCTTAAATTAAGTTAGATTGAGATCCACTATCTATCAATGTGTCAACCTTAGTGTGTCGCATGATGACCCTTATGTGAAACAAGTTACTTCTACAATCAAATCCTTCACCAATTTTACCTGTCATACCAACCAATGAGAATTTAGATTCATCACCTGAATCTGATCCCAAGTCTGTGGGTCATGTTGTTGTTGCAACTGTTTGCCTCTCTTTCTTTTCCTTGAACCACTTTGGCCTCTTCTCGGGATGAAATTACCAACATCGGTCCTCATCACGCCCCTCTTTCTTGCAATGTTTGCAAGAGGGCTTCTCTTCTTTTTTCGCCACTGATTTGACTTCTTTCCATGCCATTTTCTTTTGTCCTCTTTCCTTGAAGATGATTCCCCTGATACACCGACACCTATTTTCCCTGCTTTAATGTATGTTGCTTGAATAGAAACCTCATCAAGATTAGTTGGTCCAAATATGAATACAATGTTTCAAATATGTGTAGGTAAACCTCCTATATACTTCATAAGAGTTTATTGGGTATGTAAAGGAATATGTAACATCAATGCCATTGTATGAAAGCCATCTATTTATTCTTTCACCATTTGGCCTTTTCTTAGTTTTAAAGTTTGTCATTCAATTAACGCTTTCTCTTTATGACCCAAATGATAGAATTGTTTTCTAAGTGCAGAAATAAAACTTTTTCATGATGGAAATACATTACCTACTTGTTGTGTTCCATTTTGCAACTTGTTTTGCCACCAGATGAGTGTCATACCTGCAAGTCTCAATGATGCCAATTTGATTTGAGTGGCCTCATCCTTGATCTGTTGCACACTGCAATAAACATCCATCTGTCTGACCCAATTGTCAAGTCTCTCTACATTAACTTCACCATCATACATGGGTAATTCGAATTTCACATCAAGTTTTAATAAAGGCGTTTCATTCTTATGTTTATGAACATGTTTCTTGGCATTGGATTTAGAACTTGAACTTGAAGAAGAAGGAGAAGATGGAGGTGAAAGAGAAATTTGAGGAGGATCCTCTCCTTCTTCACTTTTTCCCTTTGAAGATTCACCAAGAACTGGTCTCTCATTCCAAGTAATCCTCATACAAAACCTTCATCATCTCCGACATGGCGAAGAAAGTTTTTCAAAACTCTTTCTCATCATGAGAAAGTCCCTCTTCCAATGCCATCTTCTCGCTTTGAGAAGTTCTCTTTCTCAATCCAATGAATGGATTCTTTTCAACAAGCTCGCCTACACCACGATGTAACTTTTCCCTGGTTAACATGCAAAACTCAAATCCAAACATCAACCTCACTCTGATACCACTTGATCCAAAAAGATCTTTTATACTACAATGGTTGAGTTATTATGCACGTGTTAATTAACCAATTAGGAAGTTGAATGAAAGAGGAAGAATTAATGATATAACATGGCAGCCATAATAAGAAATTTATATCAGAAAGCAAACATAAGAAGCAACAAACCATAACACCAAGCTTGATAACCGAGTTCGGTAAGGTTGCCTACGTCTCTGGACCTTTGTCTCAACAGGGGAGGCTTTCTTATTAATTTCTTCAAATGCTCAAAAAACACATCAAATGGACTTCATATTGATCTCACTCTATTCTTCTCGACCTCAGAAATCCAATGCAAGTGACGACATTGAGAAAAGCTGAGTATAGCCTCTGGAAATGGCCTCCAAGGTTTTCGTAATTCATTGGTTTTCTCTACATAAATGTCATTGTTTCTGCATATATAATATTACTTTGGCTTGTGACTAGATGGCTACAAGTTTTGGTTAATAAAGAAATGGTTCAAGGATCAAATCCCAACATTTGTGGCATGAAATTTGGGTTAGTTTCCATAAAATATGGTTTAAAATCCATATAATATAATTTTATGGATTAAAATAGTGTGGCGCGCCCTTTTTATGGTGTAACCATACAATATGGTTAAAAATTAAACCCATAATTCATACGTGGTGGCATAAACTTTGGATAGACGTAACACTTGTAAACCATATGATATATGGTTACAACGACCCACAATACAATGTATTCGCACAAATTTAAAATGGGTTTGAAAATATGGTAAATCTTACCCAATCCATTTTCAATGGATTCGATCCACCTTTAATGGCTTAAATCCAAAAATATGTTTAATAATCCCCACTTCCTTTTAGTGGTCTTATCCACTTTAATGACCACAATATATATTTTTAAAAATAACCATATATATGATAATATATAATTCTTCCTTTAAATTTTAATAACTTGCCATATCTTACCAATCCAAACATGCTACGTGTTGCCATGGGATTGGCTCATGTGGAAACTTGTCAAGTGTCCACACAAAACTCTGCCACTTGTCACCTATGCAATCTGCTATGTGTTAATTATGCATTTTTCCACGTCACCTTGTTCATGCCACGTGTCATCTCCAG
The DNA here is from genome assembly GCA_900067695.1 of Picea abies. Classification (NCBI taxonomy): domain Eukaryota; kingdom Viridiplantae; phylum Streptophyta; class Pinopsida; order Pinales; family Pinaceae; genus Picea; species Picea abies. The sequence continues at coordinate 9,636 of CBVK0101384046.1, read as the reverse complement.
AATGTGCCACGTGTCCTTTGACCAATTGACTTTTTACCTGTTTGACCCAAACTTTAGATTGTGATAACTTTTGCATACGGACTCCATTTTTCAATTCGTTTGCATCATCAGAAATCTTACGACGAGCACTTCGTGATCATGTCATTTTCTTGAACATTTGAGAACTTTTATTTTTGAGCCTTTCGAGATCCATTTGGATCAATGAGGGCCCATGCAATATGGGAGACTCTCAGCATGAATCTTCAGTAAAAGTTGGAAAGTCCAAAGAAACTCTGAAGCTTAGTTAGTGTGGTCAGGGTTGACCAGTCACGAATGCCTTAGATCTTAGCTGGATCCACATGTACCCCATGCTCATAAAAAATGTAGCCCAAGTATTAGACTCTGTTGATGCCAAAGGAGCATTTTTCCAAGTTGGCATATAGCTTGTGTTGCTGCATAGTGCCCAAAAACCGTTGAATATGATGCATGTGCTCCTCCCAAGCTCTACTGAAGATGAGGATGTCATCCAGATATACTACCATAAAAGAGTTGGTGAAGGGTCTTAATACATCATCCATCAGTCTCATGAAAGTTGTTGGTGCATTTGTTAATCCAAAGGGCATGACCATCCATTTGAAGATACCTTCTTTAGATTTGAAAGTTGTCTTCCATACATCATTTGGTTCAATGGGAACCCGGTGGTAGCCAGACTTTAGGTCAATCTTGATGAATAACTTTTCCCCCTTGAGTTGGTCAAGAATGTCATCAATTTAGGGAATTGGGTAACGGTTCCTAACTATGATTTTGTTCAACGCTTTGTAATCAATGCAGAGCTGCCAAGTCCCATCTTTCTTCTACACTAGCACAATCGGGCTTCCACAAGGGGAGGAGTTGGGTCGGGTGTGCCCCTTTTGAAGCAACTCTTGGATCTGGTGCTTGATTTTTTCATTTTCCACCAGCAAGCGATGATAGACTACTCCATTAGGTAGTGGTTCACCGGGGTTTAGATCAATTGGATGCTCGACTTGGCAATGCATTGGTACCCCGGTGGGTGAGAAGAAGATTTCTTTGTACTCTTCCACGATCTCGTTCACTTGCTTCTGCTACAAAGAGAGGTTTTGTGTAGAGGTCATGAAAGTGGTGGTCACCTTCTTCTTACTGTGAGCATGGATCACAAAGAAGATGAACTTTTCAGTCTTTGAAATTACCTTACTGTATTTCTTAGTAGAGATTAAAGAATAGCGGTAGGTGAAGCTACCTCTGGTATCATGTACAATTGTCTACCCAAAGTAATAATAACACTGCAGGGTCTAGACTCATACACAAAATGTTGTTTCCAATATGGCTGGCGTAAAAGAATATCACAAACTTCAAGGGGAGAAATATCACACAATACCTCATCTTTGAAGGGATTGATGTTGTAGGGAAGACAACATTGTTGGATGACGTGGAGATCTCTTCCTTGACGAAGCCAGTCGATGGTGTAGGGTTAAAGGTGCAGTGTTATCAACAGGTCCAACTTCTCGATGACCTCAGTTGAAATCAGGTTCTTCTTACTTCTGATATCGACAATGAAATGCAATGAATTCCCCTTTACCCACATCTGTGAGTGAAAGAGGCGTTCCCCTTCCTCTAGTTCTTCTAGTTCGCTTGGCTAGAATTTGGTGGTAGCGAAAGTGGATCTAGGTTTGACATCGATGATCTGCTTCCCATTTTTTGGATTTGATTCGAAGTCAAAATTTACCTCTGACTGAGAATCTTTCAACTTGACCACCTGTGACTGCTTGGAGCGACATTCTCGGTGTTGTACCAAGGGATTTTATGGTATTCACACCACTTTCTCGTGTCCTTCTTCCACTTCTCATTACCCTTCTTGGGTTTCGGTTTGGACTGTTTGTCCTGAGAGTGGCCATCTTTTATTTTTCTCTTGTTTGGTAAGTTGGGGCTACCTTTTCCCTACTTCGGCTCTGAGGAATTTGTAGATTCAAACTCTCACCTCTTCTGCTTAAATTTCTACTCGATCTTGAAAAAATATCTATAAGATGCACCTAATGATGCAATGTCCAGAAAATCCATTTCTATTTGGATGTATATGTGCAGAAAACTACAGTATTTGAGCACCATATGTCATTCATAGTCTTTGATACCCAATTTGGTGCGCAGAGTATGGAAAATATTGGTGAAATCTGGTACTATCTAGTCCCTTTCTTGACGCAACGTGGTCCATCTTGTGTGCTAGTCCCCGTAGCTTCCAACATGGTAGTATTGTTCTTTGATGGAATCCCTGAAGGAATCTTAGGTGGGGGTGACCGCAAATATTGAAAATTACTCTATGGCCCTTTGCTTAGAGTATGTATCCCACCAATCCTTAACATGGGGGATGACCTTGAGGAGTGCAAAAGTAATATTTTCCCTATCGTAAAAATTGTGGACCGAAAAATACCCTTCGAGCAGATTCAACCATTTATCTACAGGATCTGCATCTATCAGTCCTTCAAATAATGGAATATAAAAATTTACTTATACCTTGAAGGGGGTTGTGTGGCAGCTTGATGAAGATGTGTCTCCTGTGAGAAGTTGCTGAAGGATCTATGCAAAGTTGTCCATCATCTCATTGTTTTGTTGCGCAAGGGATTCCTCGAGCAACATTTTAAAAGGATCTCTTGCTCCATCATATTTATTCTCATCCCTCATGAGTTGTGGTTGAGTTCAACACAGCCTATATTGCAAAGGCTCGACTGGTTCGAGTCCCAACTTCTTGTACCCATATCTCATCAGGGACATGCACAAATCAAAACAAATGAAGAGCAGATCGCTCTGATACCACTGATCCGGATTTATGAACAGAATGAAATGAATAACAGATTGAATACCATAAAACAAAGATACAAATAACAACAACAGATATCCAACGAACAATAAATTCTATTGAATAAATAAAATAGGCTGAAACTGTAAAACTACAGATCTAAAACAACTTTCTCAAATGGTGGTAGTTATCTCTGAGAAGAGATGTGGTTGCTACATGCATTTGTATGAGAAGAATGATTACAATGATGCTCCAAATGCATTTTTAACATTACTCATGAATGAAAAAACCCTAGACATCCACAAACCTAACCCTAGGAGACGAAATGCCAAAAGTTATGTGAACCCTGATGGGTAAGTTGGTACCTCAACTTCCCGGGGTCCTAACTTTTGCATATGACCTCCGTTTTAGGGACGTGATAGCCCGTTGGAAAGGTATTTTCGAGAAATACACATTATGATATTAAACTTTGACTTTGTCTATAGTTTGACTGTGGAAATCCAAAAATACACTATTTAGGGCCCCAAAACAGCCCTAGAAGTACAGAAAGATGTACTGACATGAAAAATTCCAAAATAAGCCAGTTGGATTAGGTGGGCAGCCACCAATCTCCACCTAGAAGTTGTGAAGGGCTTCAGAAAGCCCCGCAAGTGTAGAACCCACAATTACAAACAATTACAGAAGAACATGTTGAACTAAAAACTGTCAAGAGGGTCCTCGAGGTGTAGGACAGTCGGTGACGGAGTGTACTATTAAGGCACTCTGTGATGTTAAAGTCATTGGTTCGAAACCTATGGGGTCAAAAAATCCATCCATGTTAAGGGTTGGTGTGGCTCATGCCAGGTGCGATCCTCGGGTGATTTTGATGGATTAGATGCCCTTGAGTCACAGTTTCTCAAGCCACAGGCAAGTCTCGCGGGTCACAGACAATCTAGTAAACAAAACAAAAAAATTGTCAAGAGGAGCCAATTGGAATAGGTGGGTGGCCACCAATATCCACCTGGATCAGTGCCAGATCATGGTTAAAATTGGAATCAACCCCATTCCTATAACAAGCAATTTGAGAGTTACTGTATAAATTCAGTTCAAGGATTGATATAATGGGTCATATTATGAGCAGGGACCAAGAGATTTGGTTGATGCACAAATTATTGGGTCGGAATTTTGAATGCATGAACATGATTGAATTTTCAATTTTATTCTTTTTTTGCAGAAATGAGAAGAATAAAAGGAAAGTGTTGCAACATGAGAACCAACACTTGCAAAACTTATGTTTGCCACACAAGAACCAACCACCAGAAGCTTAATTGCTACGCAGATATTTTTCAGAGAAAGAAGACCCCATCACACAGTTCAGGAGAATAAAATGCAAGGTTGCATGAGGATATGCAACATCTTTAGTTGTGGGGAAATGTTGGGTTACCAAAATTCCATCTTTTCACCAGCCTTTTCCTTCACTTGTAATCATTTTTTGTGTGTATGTAACCTTGTATTAAGACCATTTTCATGTTTATATGTGGGATTAGGTCCTATATTTTTTTATGCATTTATTTCAGTATTTTAAGTGAGTTTATGATTAAATATTAGAAAATAACATGTTTTCATTTATCCTTGAAAGTTGGGTGAGTTTGGTGATATTTATAGGTATATTTGGAGATTCCAACAATGCCAAATTTTACCACTTAGCCTCAAATTTAAATTCCCCATTCAAACCTTGAAGATTTGATGAATATTTTGGAGGATCACTCAAGAATTTCGGATGGAGAAGAATCATGGAAGATTTGCTAGCAAACATTTTAGAGAGATTTGTGGGAAGATATTTAGAGATATTACTTGCTAATTATTAGGAAATGGTTGTAACCATATGAGAGATATGTGGATTTGAATTTATTATTGTTTATCTTAGTTTTTGTATAAATAAGAGTGCCCTCTCCATTCTAAATAGAGGACTCTTAGAGCATATGCCCAGATTATGATGGAATAGAATAAAGTTTTTGGCATTTCTCTTCACATAATTTGTCATTCTTAGTTTCATGTCTTGATTTAATTTACAATGTAGTAGAGTAGTTTTCTGCCTTGTTCTTGGGAAAATTGAGCTCACTCCAAATAGATCATGGTAGTCTTTTATTTCATATGTTTCCATTTAATTTTGTAAATTGATTTCATAAATAGTCTTTTAGATTAGTTTTCTTTTAAGCATTGATTCATTAAAACAAGATGTGCCTAATTCATACATGATTAAGCTTTCAAGTACATGATCATGTTGTTAAGTATGATTAATCCTTTTTTTATTATTAATGAAGTGTGGTGTGATTAATTAAATTCATTTATCTTCATTTATTTTTCATAAGCATCTTAGGTATATCATACTAGAAATAATCTAATTCCACACATACAACGCTTGCATTTCACAAGTCTACGAACTCTCATGTTGATAATTTAATGTAACATAATTTATGCATATAAATCTCCTGCCAATGAGTAATAAAATAACTTTATCACCATGTTAATGCATGGACTTATAAATTCACTTGAGAAAAAAGAAATTATTTTCTCTTCACCAATCTCATGTACATAGAAATAAACTTCCAGTTGTTGTAGCCACTGATTTAATTTAAAGGCATCAATATCACCAACATAAAGTTTGATGTCAATTTTTTCTTCAATTTTGAAGGGTGTCTAGACTTTGGATGTGCTCCCTTTTCCCACTTTGGTTCTCTCTCATATAGGTGTTTATGATTCAAAACTTGAACTTGACTAATGGGGTATCTTATTCCTTATCCTCTTCAACTTCATGTTGTAGCTAAGGTGGTGATGTTCTTGTTCACCTCTAATGAAATTATGGTCAAGCAAAATGTATTTAGAGACATCTGGATAATTTAATTCTTGTTGGCATAAAAAGAAAAACAATGTCCCACTTAGTGTCCATCAAATGAATTGTATCCTAGGACTAACAAATCAATCCCTTGTTATAGGGAAAGTCTCAACCAAGGTGAATTTTTGAAATTTAAGACAATGCAATACCATAACAAATAGAGGGCACAACCATGACTACTCTAACAATCATTCCATTAAAATTACATCATCTACTTTATTCTGTTATGGAAAAACATATCAGATCCATGTAATTATTTTCATTGAAATGCAAGTTAAAACTAATAAAAAATAAACATCTAAACCCAAAAACAAGATTTTAAAGTAAGTTTCCATTCCATTTACTTCCATATAGGATAGGTACATGACTCTAGAAATAGTTACTCATCATAGTTCTGACTCAATGACCTAATTAACATAATGTGATGTACATTACAATGCTTAGACACAACCTATAGGATAACGAGTAGAGCAACTATTAACAAAAACTAATCAACTAGCATATCTACCTAATTCAACACAGGCCTCATCCTTTAACATTTATAATCATCACCCTTAGGTGGGTCATAGATTAAGAAGCATTTCAACTATTACCCACTTAAATGATGGAATTTACTCTTTATCATCCACTTTCATTTGATGTGTTCAGGAAATATTTTATTTTCATGTGCTTCTTCTTATTAGAATAAAGAATTGTATTCCCAAGATCTATCACCTTCTTCTCTAGCCATCATTCATTTATTATGCTTATATATTTTCATCAAATTCCTCAAAAATATTTTTCATGCCAAACCACATCCCCTACTAACTAACCTAGCACCACTTAATAAAGACCACTTAATAAAGATGCACCATCATGTTCAACAAAGGGACCAACAAGTCTCTAAATTCTACAATCAAAATTTGGACTTAGTTTCTTCTTGATTATCTTCCATCTATTTATTTCTTCTTCTTACTTCAATCTCAAGGTTCTTTGGAACGAAAACTCCACATTCTTTTAGTTTATTATATCTTGTCAACATAATACTAGTATGATCCATAATCGACTAGACTATGGTTGGTTCAACTCAACAATATCAATCATATATAATTTATTAATTTATTATCCTATGTGTTGGATTTCACTACGAAATTTAAAGGGCTATAAATTAAAGAAAAAAATACTTTAATGTATAGGTTTCAAAATCACACATCATAGGGTCACAAATATTTATTTTGAAGAAACTCGACTTGGGATAAAATCCAACTTTAAATGGCTTGTTCAACCCTTTTTTCTCAAGGTGAAATGTACGGTTTAAAAAGGTCTCGGTTTGAGCTTCTACTTTTGAGTTGATATTTCAAGGAAGTTAAAGTGAATTTCCTATGGTCTATTTTAGTTAATTTGTGTACAACCTCTTTCTTGAGATCAAGGTTCGTTTGAATGATCTTCTCTACCTTCAAGAATTGCATTGAAATATCTATGAACCATCCACTAAACAAATCGACCCTTCTTCCTCTTTAATAGTTTTTGTTATGGTAAGTGGAAAACTAATCATTATCCAAGAAAACATTATGGATATGTTAATTATCTATATTGAGTGGATTTAACATAGAGGCTATAGCAAGGCCTCTCTTTGATAGGTATTCTCATCCATATGACTAGACTCCCAGACATTGTCCAAGTGTTTATATTTCCTTCCTCTCTTGAGGTATTCAATAGAATAGAAATTTTGTTGTTGAGTGATTCAATATGCAATAGTTTAGTTGGTCCAATGCAGGGAACGACCCATCACCTCCTCCATGTGTGTAGCCAATGGTTTATCTAGTCTACTCAATTTTGCAGTGTCTCATCATCAGATGGTGGTGTTGACTACCCTTATGCATCTATGGTTGAACTCAAAATTCAACTTATCATTCCTTGTCTCTTATTCCCATAGAGTTCTATGAGTTAGTATGCCACTCCATAAGCATATACATAATTGATTCAAGAAAACTAGTCTACTTCACTAGTTTGGTGAGACAAGTCAATTACACATCCCTAGTGGGTCGATTTCATCTCCTTAAACCATCATGTGTCCTTTAAATGAGTAGTGCATGTACCTCATTGAATTTCATCTCTTGACTAATCATTTCCATGGTTTGATGTGTTATTTTTCTACCATGGTCAATTTCTAAACCTTAAGTATTCAATAGGTCTATCCATTTCTACCTATCAATGATCCAATTTTGATAGAAAAGAATCCTATAAATTCTTGCCCGTAAATTGTATCTTGTCTAGGGACCCTCTCAATGTTTTTTTTTTCCAAGCCACATGAGTTATAACTTATCAAATCATTTAGCAATCAAACAATATTTGTCAAAAATTAGGTCATTTAGCTTAGGCGATAACCAATTGATTTATTGTTACTACCTTTAAAATTTGTGAACAACATTATTCCATTAGTGTCACATGTGCATCATTGAAAACAATTAACAAAAATCTCATAGTGGAATATTTAGAGAAAAAAATACTCTCATATCAATTAGAGGGAACTTACAAAAAAAAGAAATGACAATGGAGAATATATTTAGAAATACGAGGGGGAAATTATACACACTAATATACCACCTACATGTAGAAATAAGTGAAAATACAAGTGAAGGATTAAAAACATTTTATTTTCCTACATAAATTTACATAATTGAGTAGTTGTCATTAACTAATTATCCATAAGTAGGAAATATTCCCAAAAATTTGGGATGCATGATCATTGATTTTGTGAAAATATTAAGAAAACCTATTATATGTTCACGGAAAATGTTTATATTTAGGCGAAAAATATAAGAGTATTCATAACTATAATAATGAATTAGGCTACGAGTTTTTATTTTTATTTTTAATGAAAATATGAAAAAAATAGCTTAAATTTCTTCAAAAAAATTAAAATTTAGCCAAATTGACGAAATCTTGCTTAAAACAAAAACATTGGACCTTCTTGGTAAAATCTTCTAGAAGGGATTGGACATTGAAACCTTGATCATCACTCTATCATGGGATAACAATAATGGCAATTTAGTGCCCTAGATCATGAAAAAGGATTAGGCATATATCAAATTTCATCTAATATGGAATAAGCCTATGTTTGAAAGTTCATTATATTAGGTCGTCCTTAGTTTTTGTTTTGGGTGGTAAAGTTCTCATTAAGTGTGCATGGTTCTCAACCATTTTTTTCTTCAATAGGGGAATTAACATGATTAGGAATATTTTTGACAAGCAAACTTGAGATGAAATGCCATTGCTAGAGTTTAAGACCAAATTTCATATATTAATCCCATAAGGTTTGTTACTGAATGTATCAAAGACATCAATCATGATAATATTACAATTGCAATGACATTATAGGACTTGGATACTTGGTGGATATAATGGAAATGGAATAGAACTAAGAGTTTTAGAAAACATAGGCCCATTGATCGATACAAATGGTTATACCAAAAACCCATTTGGGATGGCCAATAAACAATCCATGGATATTTAAATCTAAGTAGAAGACCTGGCTCTTCCAACTTTCCAACATGTGGAAGCCTCTTGTGGAGCCTAAGAATTCATTTAATTTTTCTATTCCTTGATTCATGGGGGGTTGGCCTTAAGCCAAAAACTTGTCTAGGTGGGCATATCATATCCCAAATGTTTTACATGTTGAAAAATAAAAAGTTTGAAGCATTTGTTCAAGTCCATTTTCTAAATCTACTTAGGGATGGGTGTCTAAATTATGTAAATAGTTACTTTTGGTATATATCTCATAGAAAGTTACCATGTTAGATGGAAAAATCCCTTTCAATTGAGTTCAAATAATATTGAGAATGTGAGCCCCCGGGGGGCAGTTCAATTGGCAAGTGTCGTGATATAGCATGTTATGTACGATGAGGTTTCAAGTTCAAATCCCCCCGACTTACTCGTGCCTGCGGAAGGGGCATACGTATGGCACCTGGAGGTTATAGTGGTAGCGGTCGGA
>CBVK0101384042.1:0-12786 GCA_900067695.1 Picea abies | reverse complement strand
TACAAAGAAATGTCCCCATTACATAGAAACGTGTTGAACTAAAAACTGTCCAGATGAGCCAGTTGGAATTTGAAACAGGCGGGTGGCCATCAATATCCACTTGGATCATCATATTGAGATAGTAAAAAATGAGTAGGGATATCACATTAATATTGATCATGAATGACAAATTCATAGATGATCATTCAATAAAATCATACACTGATAAATCAAATCAAACCCAACAATTTGTTGACTAAGTCCAATTTGATAACTACAATGTACATGTGGATTTTGACAATAAATGAGAAGCCTATTTATTCTTCAAGCATGGTCAATATCTCAACAATTTGTTGACTAAGTCCAATTTGATAACTACAATGTACATGTGGATTTTGACAATAAATGAGAAGCCTATTTATTCTTCAAGCATGGTCAATATCTGCAGTCTTCATTCAATTATGTCCAAAACCTGCAACATGCATTCATATAAGGAAATGAATCTTTCTTTAGGCTCTTCCAACTAACAAAGGAAAGCATTGGATTTATGGGTAACAAATTTCTACCTATTCATAAAAAAGGAAACCCATTCATTTTAATTGAAAAAGGTGCACATATGCCATGTGTCAACAATGTATTATTCCATTCCATCAAATTCTCCTTGGCATGGGATTTACAAAAATCCCTCACATGTGTCATTTGGTCATTTGAAACTTAAGATACAGTCTATCAATGTCATAACTCAAATGTTTTTACTGCATTGTGTGGAATATTTATAGTGGTTGGATTTGGGTTGAGGTTTCATACCACATGAACTAGGGAAGCCAAAGAATCAATTCATAAATTCCCCAATGCAAATTCAATATATTTTTCAATAACAAGAAATGTGTGCATGCTCATACTCATTTAGGTCCTTGACTTAGTTATGAATCCCCATGCCATGAGTCCATCCACCTATACTCCTAAAACAATGTGGTGGTATTTAATTGATTGTAAATGTCCTCCTCTTTCCATGTGTCAATTTCACTCCATGACACCTAGCAGTATTTTTCCACATCCTAGTGATCTGTCTCACCACATGGTATTTGTTTCCCTACTATTCTACCACTTGTCCTGGGTCAAATCTAAATAATGGATGTTCTACATTTTGCACTTCTCACCGAAATTTGGTGTGAAGGCATGATGTGTATATATGTGGTACATGATGCCATGAATGGAGAAAAGCAAAAGGATGTGGGTATGTGATATAGTGTGCGAAGGCAATGCAATGTGCCAAGGTAAGTATGAGTGAACAAGGGATGGAATTCTCTATGTTCCACATGCCAAATAGGAATTTGATATGGATGTAGGAATGTGGTTTTGAGGTAGTGTGGATGTGGAGAAATGGATGAAGAAACATAGATATTTGTTCCCCAAAATGATATGTAAATTGGATAATTCCTGAGGAAGACAAGGGGGGAAGGAAAAGAGAGAAGACAAAATAAGAGTAAGAGCCCAAGAATAACAAATCAAGAAAATTCTAGCTAATTAGCCACAAATTTTTACCATGTAGTTTTGTGCTCTAATATTTGGCTCCATTTGGGATAGATACTTCCGTGTGAGGTAGCTAAGAACCTCTAACAAAATGACAAATGTATCTTATTTTCCAAATTGGTCCTTGAATTGAACATTTATTCTAGAATGAACTCTCTTTCATTTTTTTTACAAGATCTTGAGCAATAAATATTGTTAATGGGAAAACTCAAATATGTGGGATGATATGAACTTGGGGATGACTCAAACCTAAATCCAATTAGTATGAAAAATTTGACTCTTGATCATTACTAAGACTTGAGCATGTGTTAGTGTGCATTAGCACTCATTAAATAACATAACTCAAAGACTTAAGAATTATTACTGGCATGTGAAAAGGGGATTTAAAACAAAAACCAAAACAATCATGATGCCTACCTATTGACTCTTAGATTATACACTTTCTCTACTTACTCAATCAAGATGATCAACCCTATTTGACTTCTCATAACCTATTTTACACATGAATTCATTATTAAGTGAAATCATGCTTCCAGAGAAGCCATTTTAGAATTGCATAAGAGTTGACTATTATGTTGTTGTGATTGATCACAAACCAAAACAAAGATATTTTCATTTTTCCCTAGAGTTATGATGGCCTATCCATCATTCTTCTTTTGAATAGTAGGACTGGATACCCTAGTCTTATATTTATGAGTAAGAATGTTATAACCTGATGCTTCTACTACTATGTGATTTTTCTAATTGAATATATCTAGGATTTGATAGGATCATATCTCACTATGGTAATGATCTACTTGGTGAAATAATCACATCCAATGTGATCAATGTTTGACACCATCATTTTCATTTTCACATCCATTTGTTGATTATTATTGTTGGTCACATCCTCTCTTTTGTTAAAAAAATCTTCATGTGGTGTGGCAATATTAGGCACATAGGGTAAAGATCGTGTGACCAATAATGCTTCAATGTTTTTTGTTCTTATATAGGAATTAACATTACTCCACACATCTCTTCTACAAGGTCCTCATGTACATAATCTGCATCATGGTCAAGGTTTGAAGCAATTAGAGGCTAATGTTGCATTTTTTGTTCTATCTTATCCTCATCGTGACATTGATCCTTATCTAAAACATTATCAACTCTAAGCATATAAATGTTTTTAGCATGACATGATCCATTTGATAGATAAGGAGGGGAAATGTTTTTTTGATACCATATTTTGATCAATGTTGGAGTAATCAGTAGACATAACATTATCTTCATCAATATTCCTTTCATTCCTACAATTTTGGTTGGATATAGTTTCCCTACCAAGCACAATGAAACCATTATATTCACAAGATTCAAAATATTTTTTCTAAATACTAGGTGCATGAGAATCAAGTCTCTTCTCCTTGCACAACTTGTTAGTTCCTTCATCAAATTTAGGATTAACAACACACACTTGAACATGATAAGTACCTATTTCTTTGAAATCAACAATATTTTCATCTCGATCTTCTTGTAATAAAAACTCTTTTGCATTAGGAGTAGGAGATTCAATTTCATCACATTTTCCCTAACAATATCTTTAGGATGGTATTCAATGATTTCATAGGGTCTATTCTTTGCTTCATAAGAATGGAGGGGAACAAATGGAAAAGGGATGTCATCATTAAAAATCACATTATATCCATCACCATTTATACCACATAAATCTTCCAAGAAAAATGAAGATTTGTTGACACCACCATAATTTTCCTCTAATTTATTCTTTCGAAAGAGATCTAGTAGATAAATCTTGACATATATTGAAAAATGTTCATCTAACCTAGGATCTATATAGAGATGTGATTCATTGTTTAACATGCCATTAAATTTTTTTGTCTGAAGGGCCACATAGGCCCAATACCAGGTTGTATATTCTACAATATTCTTGCTAAAAAAATTGCATATTAAGGCATGCTTCTAGTAAACTAAAGTTCCATACCAATCTTATTTCCTAGAGGAAACAATAAATTATTTTATCTCCAAGGAAATATATCTAGTCTTCATGTCTTCAGGGTTTATATTTTTTAAGAAGACTTGACACTCAATATCAAAGGAACTTATGTAAATTGGTAAAATAATAGATTCCTCAGGCTTGAATGATGGATGCACACCCATCCATGCTTGAATGAACCTAATATGGAATTCCCATTGAAGTTCATATTTTTCTTTCTTGATGTTGAGAAGTCCATACCATAGGGTTGTGGCAACTTGTCTATGACTTACCATGGTACAAGTTCTATTATTTATGAGTTGACATTATGAAATGATCTTTAATAAAAGTATATTTAACAACTTCTAGGGTTTTATCAAAATTTATGTACCTGAATTCTACGAAGCTTAATACTCATTATTTACCTTCCACTTCCTAAGTATATTCTATGGATATTCAAATGGTGGAACAATTATTTGAGAGGGATCAAAGTGCTATGATCTTCTTTATAGTCCTCATTGGATATTCTCTTCTTATGGAGTCACATGAAATGCCAAATCACCAAGTGATGTATCTCATCAATATCTTCGTAATCTGAATTACTAACATACTAAGGTATTGTACTTTATCCCCAACAATGACTCCAATGGTTTTCCCTCAAACCTACACCTTAAAATTTAAGTCTAATAATGCCATAAATGCAAGCCTAAGGTAACTAGGAGTGTTTCCCACCATCACCCCAATAACCACTCCTCTCACTTTAGGTTGTTTTTTTTCTAGATCAAGGAGTCTTCCCTAAAGAATTGTCTCTAACCTAGATCTTTATAGAATTGGATTAAGAGCATGGCATATCAAAGTACCAAGGAAAATATATTTAACATTAAAGTATAGTTGATTAAACAAGACAAGTGCCTATATTTTGGGAAAACAAAGTCATTGATATATATAAAAGGGAATGAAATATGAAGGGTGGAGAAGCTAAGTATGGAAGTTGCGATTAGAATGAATCATGCCTAGTGTTTCAACTATATTCTACATAAAATGATAAATGAAGGAATTTTGAGGAAAACAAATGAAAATATCCTACACAACAATGGACCATCAATGGGAACAACAATTGTAGTTAACAATCTATTCATTAATCAAAGCTTCATAAAATGAATAGTATGATCATAAAAAATATGGTTAATGACAAGCTTACACAAACAAGAAGGAGAAAAAAACCTATCACAAATCCTATATCTGATTATCTAAAACTAACTGGGTAAAAGTGCCAATTCACATGAAAGATTGAGACAACAAGGTCACAATTAGTTTCTTATTGAAGCATCCAATGAAATATATGACTTACTGAATCAAGAAGGTGGAGGCACATCTACCATTATAGAATCATCTTTTCTCCCCTCAAATAGAAGATTGACCTTGGGAGTAATATCCTAACATTCAACCCCTAGATAATATATGTTCTTGTATTAAATAGGATATGATGGATTGATCATCTTTACGTAGTAAAAAAATGATCAAGGCTATTACATTAGCATTCATCATTAATGACAAAGTCATAAATGATTGCTCAGTAAAATTATAGATTGATAAAGAAAATTGAACTCAATAGTATGTTGCCCAAGTCTAATTTGATCACTGTATGCATATTTCATCCAATATCCCAAGTCTTCATTCAATTATATCCACAACCTAAAACATAAATTCATGCAAGATAATGAATCTTTCTTTAGGTTCTTCCAACTTGAAAAGAAAAGACATCAACTTTATGGGTAAAAACAATCTTCTTATTCATAAAGAAGGGAATTGGTGCATTTTAATTGAAAGTGGCGCACATATTTCATGTGTCAACCATGTAATCATTCATGCCATTAGATTCTCCTGCCATGGGATTTCCAAAGGTCCATCGCATGCTTCATTTATTCATATGCAACTTAAGATACAATCCATCGAGGTCACAACTCATACATCATTGATCTATTGTGTGAAAAAAATTTAGCTATTGGATTTGGGTCATGAGATTTCATACCACATGCGCGAGGAACACCAAACAATTATACTTAAAATCCCCAATGAAAAACTATTATATTGTTTAATAGAAAGAAACCTATGCATGTGCATACTCATTCATGTTCATGAGTTAGTTGTGAATCCTCATGCCATGAATCCATTCACCTATTGTCCCAAACTTGTGTCTTAGTATACCATTGGTCCTCTCCATTCTCCTCTTGCCATGCATTACTTGCATGTCATGCCATCATGCACCATATGTCCACATCTAGTCATCTATTCCACCACATGATATCCACTACCCAACTAATCTACTGTTTTTTTTGGGTAAAATATTAGTCATGGATGTATAGGAAATGGTAATACCATGAATGGAATGGAGTTGGAAGGTTTCATATTCCACACCTTGCATGTGGGATGTGGGATGTGTAGGTGTGGTGGTACGTGATGTGGAAAGAGAAGAAAATGATGTGGAGGTGGGTATGTGAAATGACATGTGGAGGTAGTGTGATGTGCAAAGGTACGTATGAGTGAAAAAGGGATGAAATGATTTGAATTCAACATCCCACATTGGAATTTGATGCAAATTCAGGAACGTGGTGCAAAAGTTGTGTGGATGTGGAGAAATGGATGTGATACCATGGAGCTTTGTACTATGTATTGATCTGGAAATATGTAATGTACCTAGAGAGGTACCAAAGGGGATAATGAATCTAATGTGGCCGTAATCATGGAATACTCCCACTTAGTAGTTGATGAGTAATAAACAAGCCCACTAGGTAGTTAGGGGAAATAATATAATAGTAAAGGGTGGTTGGCATAGACACCTAGGAATACTCATGATAAAGTATAAATACACGAGTATCATTATATTGGATAGGTTGGATGTAGGGTATTGTGACAAACGTGACTTATGGAGTGATTTCTTTTATAAGGAGTATTTGATGGTGTTACCTTACCTTAAGGGTTCTTCTCTATATTCTCGTGTTCTTTATAGTGTAAATGTTTGGTATTTCTAAAGCTAAGGGTTTATTCTCAAGCATAAGAATTTATTTTATCTTATATATATCAAGGTTTACTACAAGTGGTATCAAAGATATTTCTTGGGAATGAAGTGGGGGATTTTTTTTCTTTTTGAAGATTTTGCAAGAGAAAAATAGGATGACAACATTCAAATCAATTTCTAAATTTTTTTCGTACAAAATCTAAAGAAAACTTAGCTATAGATCTAAGTTTCTATAAAAACAAATACCCATGTTCAAAAAATGGTACAAATCGAAGTTTAAGTAGTGGAGTTGTCATTGATTTAAAATCAATTGTTTTTGGGTTTTTCCAATGACCTTCACATGGATTTCATATCGGATATCTTTTTCAAAGAATACCTAGATTTCAGTCAAACCAATCCTAGTAGATGTATAAAATCAGTCCTACTAGATGTAGAGTAGTTGTGGAATTTTATTATTTTGATCATAGTAGATAATCAAAGAAGTATCACAAAATTTATGATAATTTTAAATTAGCATTCTCAAACCCTAGCCACACAAAAGAACTTCATTGAAAAGTAAGTTATTTCTTCAAAACCCTAGTTTTTTGGTATATAATAGGAAAACTTTTCTTTATAGGAAAATCCAATGGTCCTAATGTTGAATAATACATAAAGGATGAAAAGTCATTATAGAAACATCATTGGAGAACTAGGTTAATTGTTGGTTTAAAAGACAATGTTGAC
The DNA here is from genome assembly GCA_900067695.1 of Picea abies. Taxonomy (NCBI): domain Eukaryota; kingdom Viridiplantae; phylum Streptophyta; class Pinopsida; order Pinales; family Pinaceae; genus Picea; species Picea abies. The sequence goes on along the minus strand of CBVK0101384042.1, from coordinate 5,566 downwards.
ATATGGTGAAAGTTTCTTAACTTGGACAAGATGAAGGTACTTATAGATGAAAAATATGAAAACGTATTTTCAAATAGGTGGTCTCATGTTGGGAGGAAGGACAAAGAGAGAACCAAGGGTTCATTTTCATTCACAAACTCCCTATTATAGGTTCATGGATGTATAAACCCTGGTAGAAGCATAATTTCATCAATGCTAACTTGGCTAAAAGATTGCTAGTCCTCGCAAATCATATCCAAAGCACATGAGGGTGAGAATGTTCAAACTTTTAAAGATTTGAAGATTACTATGGATAAATGCATTGCATTCATGCTATAGATATGGATTATGAGAATATTGTTTTGGGATATCCTTGGATGGATTTAGTTGGTACATTTGATACTAATGTGCAAAAGAATTTTTTGAAGCATTGATGCAATAAAATGAATATTGCATTGTAGGATTATTCTCTTACTAAACAAGGTGGGCCCAAAGGGGCACCTGAAGAAGTACTTGCATGGAAATTAATTGCAATTCCTATTGACACATCAAGTGAAGAACCCAAGGTTGAATTAGAAGAAAATCCTATATAATCACATGAAGAAAAAGCCCCATGAATGACATTACAAAAATGAAGAAAAAGATAAGGATATAAATGACTCAAAGGAACCACATGTTGAAGAGTAAATGAAACAAGAACCAATAACCAAGGTTGTTTTATATTTCTATACACACCACTCAAAGAAACAACAACCATCATGAAAGGGTGTGAGCATCAAAAAACTTACTATGGATCAACATGGAACCAAAAAGACACACTATATGGAAGCACATGGAAGATTAAAATGAATTCATGAAGACATCAAAATAACACAGTGACATGATGGAACCTAAGGAGAAACCATAGTCAAGATAAAGATGGAAAGGAACCAGTTGGACCCCATGTCCATGTTTCACTGGGATGGATGGATGCTCATGTTTGGTACTAGTAGATTACTTTCCTTAGTAGATCATATTATTTGGCTTCCACTCATGTTTTAGGGACAAAAATGCAAAAGGGGATGGAATATATTGTACATGTAATGTACCTAGGGAAGATAATATGAGGTACCTAAGGAGGTACCTGATCTAGGTGGATATCAGTGGCCACCCACCTTTTCCAGCTGGCTCAAAACAACTTTTTTTACAGTTTTAGCTTATTTCCTTATTGAATAGAAAACCAGTTTTACTGCATCTATGTTATTCTGTGTTAAGCATCTATTCATAATATGTAGTCATTTCGTTCTGCTCATAAAATTTGGATCAGTACTCAAGGGGATAATGGATGTAATGGGCCATAATCATGTAATAATCCCACTTGGTATTTGATGGTTAATAAATAGGCCAACTAGGTAGTTAGAGGAAATAATATACTAATAAGGGGAAGTTGGCATAGACCCCTAGGAATACTCATGAGAAAGTATAAATACAAGAGTATCATTGTACTGGATGTGATGGATGCATGGTATTGTAGAAAGCATGGCTTGTGGAGTGATTCCTTCCATAAGGAGTATTTGATGGTGTTACCTTACCTTAATGGTTCTTCTCTATATTCTTTTGTTCTTTTATGGTGTGAGTATTTGGTATTTATGAAGTTAAGGGTTTATTCTCAAGATTGAGGGTTTATTTTATCATGTATCTATGAATATTTACTACAAAATTGATTAACTCTCAAGGAAGACAAGGGGAAAAGGAAAAGGAAGAAGGAAAAATAAGAGAAAGAGGGGACAAAAGAAAAACCCAAGAATAATAAATTGGGAAGATTATGCCTAATTGACCACAAAATTATACCACGCAGTGTGTAGCTTGCCCAAAGAGTGGGGAAGCATCCATGTTATTACTAAAATGCACACATAGGCCAAGACCCTCTATGATAAATGGGTTATTAGGGCTATTGAAGGGAAATAATCCTAAAAGGTCTTGCTCATAAATTATATCTTGTCTCAAGAATGTCTTGGTAAAAATTCCTAGAAGGGATTGAACCCTTCATGCTTTGATTGCCACTCTACCCTAAGTTAACATTAATGCAACTTTCATGGCCCAGAGAATGTGAAAGGCTTGGGAATATATCAAACCACATCTAAGATATAAAGAGGAATCCCATAGATTGAGCATATGTTTCAATGTTCATTCTGTTAGGTGGTCCTTATTGTTGCTTTAGGATGGTACATTTCTCACTAAGATTACATGGTTCCCAACCCTTTTCTTCTTTAATAGAGGGATTAACATGATTAAGGATATTTTTCACATGTACAAATACTAGATGCTATGGAATGGATGCCCTTGCTAGAGATTAAGATCAAGTTTCTTTTACAAATCCCAAATAGGTTTGTTATTGAACACATCAAAGAGATCAAACTAGACAATCTTTTGATTGCAGTGGACCTATAGGCCTTGGAAACTTGGTGGATATATTGAAAAAGAAATAGAGCCAAGGCCTTTAGAAAATATAGGTCCACTAATGGTTACAAATGGCTATGTTAGAAGCCCATTTTGGATGGTTGATTAAACAAGCTATGGAGGTTTAAGTTAAATAGAATACTTGGCTCTTCTAACTTAGCAACATGTGGAAGCCTCTCATGGAGGTTAATAATTCCTTATTTGATTCCAATCCTTGATTCATGGGAGCTTGGCCTTGAGCTCAAGACTTGTTTAGATGGGATATCACATCCCAAATGTTTTATCTATGGAAAAATATAAAGTTTGAATTATTTGTTCGAGTTCATTTTCTAAATCTGCTTAGGGATGGATGTCTAAATTATGTAGTTAATTACTTCTAGTATATATCTCCTAGAAATCCACCTTGTTAGGTGACAAACTTCCTTGAACCATTGAGTTCAAAATCCCTTGAGCCATTAAGTTCAAACTCGGTTGAGCACATGTAGAAAAACAATTCTATCTTGTTGCTAGACATAATCTATAAATTTCTACTCAGTCATCAACATTACATTAGTAAAAGGATTGTACAAGTATCAAACCCTAATTGGTGCACCATTATGTAATCATCAAAAGTCTATGCATAGACACCACTTTTGAGGGTGATCCTATGATGGAGGGAATGTGCATAGTTTGTTTGTCAGTTAGCCCTAATTTTGTTCGTAGTAGAAATATTGACACAAACAATGGACATTGATGGGTATAAGTACTTTATCACCATCCAAAGTTTGTAACTAAGTAGAGCCATCCTCATGATTAAGAATCTATTAATGTTGTTTGAGAAAATTTTGTTGCTAATCCTACAAAATGACTAAGTTTGAAAAGTGGTGATGTCTCCTAGGCACCAAATTGTGAAGAGAGATGGGCACCAAATTGTGCAAAGTCAGATTAGAATTTGGTAACATTATTAAATTGGAAGATAAGAACGATATTTTAGGGGCTAAGGTGAGTGATTGTGAAACCTACCGAATATTTTACAAATATTCAGACTATAACTGATAAACTTGGTGGTGATACATTGGACAATTATGATGAAATTGAAATCTGTAAATGTTAATAACCATCATTAATTTCAATTTTTCTAATAAAAATCTTATGTATAACCATCATCAATTTCAATTCTTCTAATAAAAATCTTCATTATCAATGATTTTTATTATCAATATCAGTTCTTTAAAAAAAAAAAATTAGAAAAAAAAGCCCTGATCAATATGAGATTAAGTTCTTCCTTTTATAAAAAAGGAATTATAAAAAAAAAATCAATCTTCATGATCGATATCCGTTCTTAAAAAAAACCTTTTCTATACTCTTCCCTTGTTTTTCAATATTTTTTTAGACTTTGCTTACCGTGATTGTCGCTACCAAGGTATTCTATACTCTTCGATTGTTTTCCCATACTTGCGTCCCCGGCTGTCGCTACCAAGGTCTCTATCAATTTGGATTATTAGGTTGACACGATTTGCTCTAATTCTCGTCCTCATCCTTATCAAATACGTGATTTTCTTGCGAATATTAAATTATTATTTTGTTAGTGAGGTGAAAATGGTTGGTTTGCAACTCATTTAATTTATTTTAGTGTAGTGTACTGTTGTTGACATTTACAATGGGTCAGTAATATGCAGTTTGTTACACAGTATTGAATGATATCAGAGGCGGTATATATACAGTAAGATATGTATTGTAGTAGGTTGGATATTGTTTGTTTTTATAATGCATTTTGGCATTAGTGTTTATATTCACTTGTATTTCAGAATTGAAAAATAATGGAGTTGTCTAAATATTAGTTTTTTTTGAATATTTTCATTAGAATATGGTGAAATAAATTTTGAAGAAATCATCATTTTTTGTTATTTAAATTATACTTTTGAATTTATAAATGGATTCAACACTTTGAACAACTTTTAAAGCACTCAAATTATACAGAATCAATCATTCAAATCTAGAGTTCCAACAATTTTTGACCAAATTTTAAATAAAATTGATAGAATTTCAAAATAAAAAAATGAAAAAAAATTATATATTGAAAAATAATGTGTAACTTCACCCGTCATTGGTCGCTCAGTTATTGGTTATCAATTTTAACTTTATAGGCTTAACCTGCTTTTGGAAGAAAAATTATTTGATATATGTACTGTTTTAAACAGTTGTAGGGAAATGATGGTTACTGTTCTAATCAAGCTTAGAAAATACAAGGTTTATGTGAAAGTGATATGCACTATATAATGAGTTAGTAATTGATGTTATGCTTTTTCCATAATGGTGAATAGTGAATATAGTATAGTATCCCAGCAAAAGAAGATAATTGATACACATCAATCATTTAATTCACTGTATTGTATGAGTTAGTAATTGATGTTATGCTTTTTCCATAATGGTGAATAGTGAATATAGTATAGTATCCCAGCAAAAGAAGATAATTGATACACATCAATCATTTAATTCACTGTATTGTAGCAAAAGAAGATAATTGATACACATCAATCATTTAATTCACTGTATTGTAGGGTATGGAACATAATTTTCTCCGTCTGTTAAGGATCACATTATACATTCTCAATCTAAGGCAACTTTTGTAGCATCGATTGTCTGTCACATGCTCATCGTTCGAGATTTATATACATCGCGATTTTTTTGTGAAGAAAAGTTGTGGAGAAATTTGTCTGTTATAACAATGTCAATGGGTGACTCACCTGTCACCATTGAATTGCTTCGTGGAATCTTTTAAGCACGGCTCTGAGTGGACGCACCCACTTTACCTTTCTGGTTTTGATTGGTGACATCCACGGGTGCATACTAACTTTACCTTTCTGGTTTTGATTGGTGACATCCACGGGTACATATTATGGAGATCATGGTTTGAAAAAAAAATTAAAAGGGATTGTATTTTAGAAAATAATGTATAGAAGTCACTTGAATTTAGTTGTCAGTGGTCGCTTAGTTTAAGATATGTGTAATTGTTTATAATTTCACTTTATATGTGTCATTTCAAATCCAAAGGGGGTTAGGGTATATACTTCGTGGATTTTACCAGTCAAATTGCTGAGCCAAGGGGGGTTCCTTGTCTCACAAACAAGGGGGTCTCATACACCAATTTGGCGTGGTGGGTTGATCG
>CBVK0101384028.1:0-13460 GCA_900067695.1 Picea abies | reverse complement strand
TTATGTGGCTTACAAATTGGCCCTTCCTGCTACTTCCAAAATCCATCTGGTGTTCCATGTTTTTTGTCTGAAGAAAGTGGTGGGACAAAATTGTTGATTCCAAACCATCATGTCAGAATTAAATGAAGAAGGTTCTATGTGGCTCCAACTAGAAGCAGTCCTCAATAACTATGAATGTTAGTTGTGTGGTCGCATTATCAATGAAGTGGAAGGACACAACACCAGAGGAGGCGACCTGGGAACCCGCGACCATAATTCAACAGTTTTTGCACCTGCAATCTTGAGGACAAGGCTACTTTTGAAGGGGGGGGCATGTTAGGATCTTATCCTAACCCCTCTTCATGGGTTATTCGCTAGTAGAATATGTTTTCTATTTAATAAAGTTCGAAATTAGTTAATAATCCCTAATAAATAAAGAAGAAAAATTCAATCTAAGAAGACCTAATTGAAGCTTCCGCTTCTAGAAATATCTTCCTCTAGAAGTTTCCTTATAAGGTAGAATTAGTATAAATAAGAGGAGGCATTGGATATTTTTTTGGGATATTATTGTAATAGAGATTTTCTCTGCTCGAGGTTCCCCCCTCGAAGAGGCAAGTGAAAATTGATATCATAATAAAGTTTCTCTTTGCGGTGATTACTCTGGTGTTCTTCTGATATTTTTCTGGATATATCATTATTATTCTATCATTTCCTACTAGATATTTTATGTTCTGCATAATATATTGTATCAAGAATATTGTGAACTCCCTACTTTACATCAACCCTTTAAGTTATAGATCGATGCCTCAATTATTTATTGATTTTGTCCTATTGTTGCATAGATGCATTATTGCATACCATTATGAATCTTCCAATGACACCATTCAAAATTATTCAACCTATGACATAGAATTTTATGCAAACATTCAAGTTGTAAATAAATGGTGACATTACATCTTATGTAAGGAGAATATCATACATGTGGACCATAATCCTCTACAATTTGTGTATACATAGAGAAAGTTGCAAAGCACATGAAAATTGAAGTTGATGGCCTATTTATAGTAGTTTCATCTAGAGATTGGGCATAATTGTGATGCAAATAACTATGTGGTTCACTTCTTGGTGCATTCCTTGTTGATTATTCTAGATACATATGGACACTAAACATGAGATGTGTTGAAGCATTGTGATGCAAATATGGTGTTTTCCCAAATTCATGTAGATCTTCTCTAAGCATCACTATGTCCATATTTTCATTTGTGGTGACACCTCGCTATTGTTCCTTAACAAACCATGCATTCCATCACTTCATTTGCATGACAAGCTTATTTTGGAGGAACATTACTTAAAAACAACATGTGGTTTTAGAATCCATAAGACATTGGTAATAATACCTAAGCATTTCTAATGGTCATTGCTCTACATCAACATGAACACATATATCAAGAGTTGTATTACTTACACAATTGAAAAATTAATCAACATGAAGTAGGGTTTGTGCACTCATATGTCAATTCCTTCTTATTCATGTAACATCAATATCTGCAAGCACATTCGAAGCCCTAAAAAGGCACTGCAAACAACTCTTAGTATTTGGTAATGCAATTTTGCAATGTTTATAAAAACCCCCATAGGTTTGAATACAACACTAGTGAACTTTGTGTTCATGGATAGATAAGGGAAATGACCAAAATTTCCACTAACTATTATAAATCTTGAACCAAGCACCTTTTGCAATGCAAAATTTTCTCCATATGGTCTTTGTGAGGCAAGTTCCATGATATTATTTTTGGACATTTCTTTGTTTTATTTTTATTTTTAAATACTAACAGGACGTCGGACTTCCAACATTCCTTGCGACGTTCCCCCCGTTTTTGATATAACGTGAACGTTGGAGATTGGCAACATTCATTTCTCTAGCGATGGGCTCTGCAATGTTCGCCAAGATCCTCTCCAAGGTCTACGGGTCTCGTCGTGATGTCTTAGGTGTCACATGTCTGACTCCCTAAATGTCTCTTTTACGACATCCCATGTGTCGCATGTTCGAATCCCTAGACGTCTCTTTTGCGATCTCCTGTGATGTCTCATGTGTGATGTTAATTGTGGGCTTGGACAGTGAAAGTAGACATGACATGTTTCCACTAGAAACATGGCACCAACGATGATATCTGGAACGTCGGTGTAGCAACGTCATGTGAAACGACATTTTGGGGGTGATGTTTGTTGTTCTCCCGTCAATATAAAGTGGCAATTTCTATGAACACGTCATCGGATAATGACCCAAATGTTCTAGTGTATGAATAACCCATTGATATGATCAATTTTCCATTTTGGTTCGCATACTGAGTTTTACTCTATTTTAAAATCACGGTCCATATACCAGAGTAATGGGTGTCATTTTTCCTTATATGGCAGTTTTGGTCTATTCATACAACATTTTGTATATTTAAATATGATGTGAATTTTTTATTCGACCCCAATCAAAGATAAATAACTATTGGTTTGGCAATGTGAACAAGTTTAAAAGACACATAACAAAGTGACAACTGAGTTAAAATTTTAACATGGTTATACATAAAATTACATATTATTCCCTCACTATTTATATCATTTTTCATAAGTATATCCCCTTAATCATATTATCCCAGTCATACATGATTCCATTTCCATGTTTTTCCATGTTTATGTAATAAAAGTAGACGTTGAATTTTTCATGCATAAAGAAGTACTTAAAGAAGCATTCAAAAGGATTTAGTAGTTAAAGTTTAGATGATGTTGTTGAAAACCTATTATGTATGGCCATCATGCTCCTCTCATACATTTTCAATAGTGGATGGCATGCTTGGATAACTTGGCATATTTCAGGTTGTTTTCATAACATGTTAATTTGGTAGCAATAAACTTTGTTCATACACAGTTTTGAAAACTCTAGCATTATGATAATAATGGTTTGTGATCACAATGATTGGTATAAGAAATGGCTTGTAAATTTCTCAAAGGGTTACATGTTGATTGGTTGATATTGCATTGGTTGTGTGATGGAAAAGTAAACTAGTCTAAAAGACATGTAAAATAATTGTGGATTGTTCATAACAGAGAATTTTTCAAGAAATATTCAGTTCAGATTTTGGAAAGTTGAAATGAAAATATGGGTGTTTGTTAAGTTTTTTATTTTCTTCCCTGGCATACACTATTCCTCTTCCATTTATCCCTTTTATGCTTGAATTATCATGTTATACTCAGAGCCATAATTAAATCATATTTAACAAATTTTGTAATGGATGTTTAATATGTCGTGTATTGTATTATACTCTAAATATTTTGGACTAATTGAAATGAAAATGGTAAATTATATGAGCTTCTTTAGTATAGGGAGTAACATAGGACGAAATAGAGGTAACCGAGGGAGAAGAGGGAAAATTCCAAATGTATTTTGGCAGCAAGGGAGGCACAAGAGGATGATATTTTCCATCCATTTTGATGTTGATTCAAATTAATTTATTCAATTGTTGCAAACTGGCTACTTGAACCTTGGTGGACAACCTACTTTACCTCATCCCCAGCTGCACCCCAGCATCATGGACTTCCTCGAGCCTCCTATCCAACCAGTGAGCTATGGTTTGGATACCAACCCTGTAAACCCTCCTTCTAGTGTCTCTCAATGCGGTGTTAATCCTCCTCCACCTCCTCATATGACACCACTTATTGCATATGATGATTTTGTGGACCATTATCCTCCTAAATATTATAGAGTGCCTCCCCATGATCTCCAGATAGATAAATGAAAGACACAAGTTACCTCTCCTATCACTGAGGCATCATAATCATCCTCTATACATTCAAAACAACAATCAACAAAAGTAGAAAGTGGAAAAAGAGAAGTTGCATTCAATTACATGCATCCAAAAATAGTTAAGTATGAAGAGAAAAAGTCTTATTATGAAGACTTTCTCAATCTTAGACCCAATTTGTCTAAACATAGAAAAGAAAGAGAAGAAATTTTCAAAAAGAAATATCCTCACCTTTTTTAATTTGTATCGTGACATTGTTATTTTAGACATTTGGTACTTTATTTGGGACAGACAATATGCATATGATATTTATTTTTGGAAACTTTAAATATCATATCAATTTGATATTTTGGGAGGTAAAAGAGTTTGTTGATTTTGGATGGGTGTCTATATATATGTTGGTTTAGAAACAACTAGGAAGGAACGTGAATATATGTTTGTGGCAGTTGACAGGTTCAGAAAAATGTGCATTTGTATGCCTTGTAAAAACACCATCAAAGGACAAGAAGTAGAAAACATTTTCTTTGAACAGGTTTGAGTTCACTTTGGGATAGCAATGAGCATCATCTCATACATGAATACCATATTTCTCAGTGCCTTTTGGACTACACTTTGGGAGAAGATGGACACAAAGTTGAAGAGATCTATATCATTTCTTCCATAGACATATGGGCATACATAAGTAGTAAATAGGACTTTGGTTCATTTTTTTAGGGGTTATAATCATAAGCATATGAAGACCTGGTATTAAAATATGATCTTCATTCAACACTCTTATAACAAATCAATCCATGCTTCTACTTGTAAGTCCCCTTTTGAAACTTGCTTTGGGTATTTTCCACCTTCACCCTTGGATGTTGTCTATGGACAACACGGAAGAGTAAGGGAAGACATCACATGAGAAGCATTGAAAGTGGAGAATTTTGTTTAAAATATTAGGCAGATCCATTTACAAGTATAGGAGACATGAAGAAGTCACAAGAAAAATACAAGGCTTGACATGATCGACACAAAATAGGGAAATCATTTAAAGTGGGAGACCAACTTTTTTTTACAGCTAAACAAGGAAAGATTACATGGTCCTCGTAAGAATATCAAGCCTATGTGGTATTCTCCTTTTGAATTATTGGAGAAGGTGGGTGATAATTCCTATAGAATCAGTCTAACCCCATATATACGCATTTACTCAATTGTGAATGTGGATAATCTAAAACTCTATGAGTCTTCCATGTTGGCTCAATAAATTGAGGAGTAGGTCCTACCTACCATAGAGGACTTAGTACCAAAATCTCCAACAGAGTTAGATGAACATACAATTTTACAAAAGAATTCTAGAACTACCAGGAAATGGAAGCATGACCTTTGGTAGAGTGGGTTGAAAGGACAACTTATAGGAAAGGAAAAATGGTACTCTAGGGAGAAGGTAGAGGGAAAATTTTCTCACCTCATTCAGTTAAATATTTTCATGACTAAAATCCTCCCTAAATTGGGATCTATGATCTAGAATGGATCATCATATAATTTTTCATCTATCTTAGTATTTTATGGGTGGAAATATTTAAGGAATTGGCTTGCAAGGCTCATTTCAGTGGGAGGTCCCAATTTGGATATTTGGGGTTCGAAACCTTCCATAGCCATTTTGAGGCATCAAATGGAATTTTGGGGGGTCAAAACATTATGAACATAACTGAAAATTCATTGATTTTGTTCTACACACTAAGGCCTTTCCAATGATGTGAAAATCCCCTCAATTGGAGCTTGTATGTGAAAGTTATTCCACCCACAAGTTGACCTATATTGTTGATGACCATGGTATGAGTGGATGTCATGTCAACCCCCATTGATCACACATATATGGCTAGCCACATGTGGAATTTCAAGAAGTTTCTAGAAGGTCCAAAAGCTTATCAATAATTGAGGATTGAGGATGCAAAAACCCTAACCCTAGATTATTATTATGCTATGTTAAATATTGATCTGTTAGGGGGATAAAGGGTTCCATTCTTTAGAATTGTATTTGTTCCATAGTTTAGCAGAGCATATAGGAGTGGGATTTGAGAGCATAAAAGAGGAGGAAGTATATTATATAGCATCCATTCAGGCCACAGTGTCATAGGAAACTCCATTGTGAGTTCCCCTTTATTTGTATTTGTATATCATAACTAAAGAAAATAGAGCATGATAATCAACCTTAAAAGTATTAATCTATGGAATATTGAATGATAGTTGAGATTCAAGTTTAAAGAATGAAAATAAACCAATTTTAAAAGTATTAATCCATGGTAAATTTGTAAATTTATTTTTATTGCTTGTAAGAATTGTAAAGTTCAAAAAACAATTCTTATGTTTAAATGTAGATGTGAAATTCATAGCCCTCAAAATAAATTTATAAAAACACTTTCTAATAATACAAATTGTTTTCATGATCTGATATGCATAACGTTATCACTATTTTAAATCAATTTAAACTATTAATCAAATCGAGCAATCATTGGTTGAATCATTTAATCAAGTTTGTAAACATGTTTAATAACATATTGTATCTTCTTACACAACAAAGAATTCACTTTGAAAAATCATTAAACATTATATAATGATATTAAATGATTGTCCTAAAAAAATGAATTAAATGATTATAACTAGAGTTAAACATTATATGGCATCTCAAATTTAAATGAGTGATACATCTCAAATTTGATTTAAAAATAGAGAAATCATTAATGATATTAATCATTAACATATACAATACATTTTATAAATCAAAGAGCATCAACATGATATGAAAAGACATAATATACATGAATGATAATATCAAAATTAATATATATGTTAGATATATACATCTCAAGTATGTCAAATATGGAATCTCAAATTTAAATGAGTGATACATTAATTTAAAAACAAAGAAATCATTAACATACACACAATACATTTTAGAAATAAAACAACATCAACATGGTATAAAAGGGCATAATATATATGAAAGTTAACATCAAAATCAATATATATGTCAAGTATACATGACATGTCAACCATAAATATCAAATATACATGTAAAATATGTGTCACAACAATCAAATATGTACATGTCAATAATTGATATAAGCTAGGTTGACCACCAAAGATAGAGGTATTAGTACCTTCATCATCAAAGCCAAAGGCATCAGTACCTTCACCAGATAATAATGTAGTTGATAGCATATAAGGAGGAGATAGTTTCGAGGCTACTACTGGACTAGATGGTGTTCAATCAACTGCTAGAGGAGATGGTGGCCAAGCTACTACTAGAGGAGATGGTGGTTAGTCGATTGTTAGAGGAGATGATGGTAAATATGTTGTAGGAGGAGATGGTGGTTAATCTATTGATGGAGGAGGAGATGGTGATTGGTCAAATGTTGGAGGAGAAGATGGTGGTCGATATTCTATGGGAGGAGGAGATTGTGGTTAATTTATTGTTAGAGGAGGATATGGTGGAGGTGGAGGTGGAGGAAATGGTGGACACTATGCTCATGGAGGAGATGGAGGTGGAGGATCACCATCCTTAGCATATGAATTTGAAGAAAAATATCGATGGAAATCCCTCAAACTCTCGAGTAGGTTAAGGGAAATGAAAACATGATATATCAATAACATCATATCATGAGGAACGCCTCCCTCGCGCCATCAGAGATGTGTATAAGAGACAGGTGGTTAATTTATTGTTAGAGGAGGATATGGTGGAGGTGGAGGTGGAGGAAATGGTGGACACTATGCTCATGGAGGAGATGGAGGTGGAGGATCACCATCCTTAGCATATGAATTTGAAGAAAAATATCGATGGAAATCCCTCAAACTCTCGAGTAGGTTAAGGGAAATGAAAACATGATATATCAATAACATCATATCATGAGGAATTCTTTACCATGTCAATGCAAGATATAGGTCTCACATGATCTCCCTAGCTTGTGCAGATACCACTCCATGGTGAACCGTCAGTGCACATATGATCCATCATCTACTGACAGAATCTACAATCTAGCCTATGTGGCACACCAAGTCTCTACACCTGAGGTGGCTCATATGCTTCATCTATATCCTCATCCTGGTGGGGAGGCACCTCTCCAACATCTACAAGAAAGTAGATAACAATAATTAGAAAATTTAATCAAAATATTACAATTATATATGCATTAAATAAGACAAAAGCATGCGACTAGATTAATAAAAATATAATTATAATATTACCTCTCACATCTCATGGATTTGTTGTAGTAAATAGAATGTTATGACATCCTCACCAATCAATACCTATGTATGGGAAATATACAAGATCAAGGATGTGACTTTCCTCACTAGCTAATAAATCTATTCCCTCTAAACTAACTAATCTATACAGCTACTCCCTGTGGTCCCTCTTGGGAAACATGTTCCTCCACATGTGCATACACACATCAATCATTAGTCTAGGAGGGAGGTGATTGAATATGTGCCTGAGTTGTGACCATGAGTGATAGGAATCGAACCTCCTCTACACACAATGCATGTAAGTGACTAGATTCCAACAACCTGGAAGGAACTAAGGTCAGTGATGGTCAAACTGGCATGTCTCTGCACATATTCCAACTAGATTTGTCCCACAACGTTGGGCAACAAATCACGGAACTAGGGAAAATCCTCTCCTCTTCTAGATAGCTCGATAATAAAATAAGTGTCATCCTTTATGGGGTGGTACCACATGTCAAGACCGACCCTAAATGCCTAGCTAGCATGATCCCAATGATGGATTAATTGTGTCAACAAGAACGAGTTTCCCTTGACGGTTGTAGCTTCCTCATAAAATTTGAGGAGGCCGACATCCCTCGAAAGGGGTCAAGTTTGTGTTATCATAGGATGAGGGTACATATCCATCTCCCTCTCTCTAGCCTCCCACCCATGTAAAAATTTGTACATGTCCACCCACTATTATTGTCATCATTGTTGTCTTTAATTCACATACAAGTTTCATTAGGCACGTGCACACACACACACAAAAAAAAAAAAAAACATAAAAAAGTCTATAATAAATTACCATTTTTAATATATATTAAAATTTGATATTTTATTTTACAAAAACATTGTGTAAAACACACCAATGCACCTTAAAAATATATATGCACCATCCACAGTGTGAAGCAACCCTCAACGCACCATAGCAAGTGCTCCTATTAAAACCTAATGCATCGGGAAAGTGAATAAAGTTTTTAATATAATTATTGGTAATCATTGTACCACTTGTATAGGGGTACTAACACCACAATGATGCACCTTATATACCTCGATGCATGGCCAACAACACATATTTACTTTTCGAAATTCACCGCCAAATTGGGAAAAAAAATAAATTTCTAGCCTAGGATTAACAATGCACTTACAATAGTCCCCGAGGTGTAGGACATTCGGTGATGGAGTGTGTTGTTAAGGCACTCTATGACGTTAATTCATCAGTTCGAAACCTGTGGGGACAAAATATCCATCCATGTTAAGGGTTGGTGTGGCTCAGGCCAGGTGCGATCCCTGGGTGATTTTGACGACTTAGATGCCCCTGAGTCATGGTTTCTTAGCCACAGGCTTTGACGACTGAGATGCCCCTGAGTCATGGTTTCTTAGCCACAGGCTAGTCCCACAGGTCACAGAAAAACTAGAAAAAAAAAAAAAAAAGCACTTACAATACATTAGTGCACTACCAACGGTGCCTCTAAGTTTCATTTCGTGCACCGAAAAAGAGCAGGAATCATTTTTATTAACTGGATATAATGATGAACTTGTTATGTACAAGAGCATTGGTATTTGTTCCATTGTACATTAAGAAACGCACTAGCTAGTGCTTGAAAATGTTTAGTTAAGATTTTCTTATCAATTTGCTTGGTATGTACAAAAGCATTGTTAATAGTGCCTCCTTACATTTCTTAGAGCATTGACAAGCTTAAGACACTGTGTGTGTGTGTGTGTGTGTGTGTGTGTGTGTGTGTGTGTGTAAATATGAAGAAACATTTCTTATGGTGTTTCCTCGTATTATAGAAAGCACCAAAAAATGGATTTTATTTTTAGTTTTGTGATTCATCGGTGCACTGCATGCAATACAATGCACTACTAATGGTGTGTCTTGTAAATTTATAGGATGCAGCGCAAAATCTAGTATGAGAAAAATGAGTTAAACACACTGCATGGAATTTTTTTTAAATGAAAAAAAAAAATCCAAATTTAAGACAAATTCAAAATTTTAATTCACTAAAAATGTAAATGAGGAGGTAACTAAGAATTTACCTGGTATCTTCCCTACCAAAGAGACATGGTTGTCATGTAGAGAAAAAAATTAAAATATGGTACATTTTGCAATATTTGAAAACAAACCAAATCCATAGGTGAAGCAAAGGACTCGAGGAATCCAACAACACGGTAGCACTAACAATGGGGCATTCATACATGGATGGTGAGCACCAATGCTTGTGTAGTTGAAAGCATTGAATGAAATGTAAAAATGTAATTATGGTATATTATTTATTTATTTTAACCCTACCTCGGTGTTCCCTCTAGTAAGATGCATAAAAGAGTTTATGGAAGAGTGGTACATCATTTGATTTTTTTTAAATTGTAAGATGGTGCTTTATTTCTTGGGGCACACCAATGCATGTCTTAGTTATTAATCACACTGGTGAGTTTTTGAATTTTTTAAAATAAAAACCTATATTTTATAACAAAATGTCTATACATATTTTGGTTCCTTTTACATATAGATGCACAATTGCGCTTATTGTCTTACAACACACCATAATGAGGGTTATCAAAAAATACAAAAAAAAATAGTGCTCCTCCTATGGGAGTGCACCAATATGTTTTGTTAGTTTTTTAAATAAAAACCAATATTACGTAGAAAAATATCTAAACTTTATCTGGTGTGTTGTAGATATTAACTCATTGGTGGATCATGTGTTAGTGGTGCACCGTCCATTTAAAAAAATGGATATAGTGTCCCAGTTCTCTAGGCACACCAAGGTGTGTCGAAGCTATTAAGCACACCATCTAATATTTAAATAAAAACTTATATTTATAACAAAATGTCTAAAGAGAATTTGATGTTCCTTACATATAGATGAATTTATGTGCTTATAATATAATAATGCATCGTAACATGTAATCACAAAATAATAAGACATTCTCCAATGAACCTCTATGAGGAATGCACTAATGATTCATTTATGGGAGAAAAATGATATGATTTTGTGATTTTTAAAATAAAAACCAATATTGTATAGAAAAATGTTTAAACATCATCGATGCATTGTAAATAGTAATGCACCAATGCACTTATAAGTTTAATATGCACTGTTTAGAATATGTTTAACATAAAAGTAACTGATTGTTTCATCGCGGATTAGTTATTTAGTTATAATGATATTTGGTCTGCCTGTTTATTTAATGCACCAATGAGCCATTGCTATGAGTGCATCAATGCACTTCATACAACTTAAGTGCACCAACTTAAAACCTCTGCTAAAACCTTTGATTACCTGCACTATAAATAGACAAGGGATAAATTTTTGAGGAAGGTTCTGAAAAGACCTCTGCTAGAAGGTGTTTTCCTTATATTGGGATCATGGTTGGAGGATGTTGAATTTGACTTTGTGGGGGTCAAAATAGTGGTGAATTTCAAAGTGATTGCAATCCTAGACAAGAAGGAATCGTGCCTAGCTCTTTTGGGAATTGAAAAGGCATATGATATCAATGGCATTATTAATTTGAAGAAGGGAAATATTTCCTTCAAATGGGAGGGCATGCATATTGTACAACTTATTGACACATATTAGGGACCTATATATACTACACTCACTGAGGATAACATGGGCAAGTCCATGGTAGAGTATATTTATAATATAATTATGAAAGTTGACAAAGAGCAATATTGTTTCTACTAGCAAGGTAGGAAAAACATTGTTATCTATAAGGAGGGATTATTATGTGAATCTGACAACTAATGGCATTATTAGTTGGCATAATGCTTCTTCTTTTACAATAATTCAACCAACAAAATGTAGAATTGGTAGGAGTGCAACCAAAAATTACCTTCTAGGAATTGCGCCATGGTCTAACATATATGTTGGATTATAGCAAAGGTGAAAGACCCCCTTGTATATGATGGAACAAGCAATGTAGAATTTTTTTTGAACTAGTCACGGTAAAGAGTTGAAACAAATAAACTATTTCAAGCCATGGATATTATGCTCAAGGAAAACATAGTTCACTAGGGGGGACCCATAAATAAATCCTACAAAATTGGGATGATATATAGCCAACTAAGAGATATTGATTCCTTCTACCATTAGAGTTTGAGGTGCAAGATTTCTAGCAACATGAGTACTTTGTTTTTGAGATCTGTGAACCCTATCAAGGAAGGACTAATCTAAAGGCCAATGTAGAGAATTGCGTGAAAAGATGGAAAAGAGAGGGGTGTCTTGAAAAATTTTGGACTCATTGATTTCTATATACACTTAGACCCATTCCTAGTACTTGGTATCTATATCATGATATAAGAAGACTTACAAAGGATTGGAATGGTGTATGCCATCAACTTTTTGCAACCTTCTCATATTTATGTAAGACTCATGAAATTTATTGCTTCCTTAAGAACCATAACTAATTTCCTTTTTCATAACCATCATGGTAAGTGTTCTTCTCATATTTATTTAAAGCATGGATATCCAGTCCTTTCTACAAGGGAACAAGAGGTCCCAAAGCCTCTGAAGTGTTTTCATATAATAAAATAGAGTGATGGAAACCAAGATGACTTCAATGATTTTCAACACTTCAAATTAAAGAGACTAAATGAGAACAAGCTATTAAAGAACTGCAGATGAATTGGATGGGAAAATATATAAATATCCATTTAAGTTGAGGAAGTTAATTATTGGCATGGACGAAAATCCTAGGATGACCTTAGTTGGTGAATACCAGGTAAAATAGACCATATCAGAGGTTGGGCATAATTACTAAGAGAATATACTGACCTCTTTCCTATTGTTTTTACTGAGATGAAGGGCATACAAGGTAATTTAGAAGAAAATAAAATAGACTTGAAGACAAATCCCAAGCCTATCAAGAAGAGGTTGTATAGGATGAATCCTCAGACCAAGAAAAAGGCCAAACAAGAAATAAATTAGATGTTGGTAGGTGGACCCATATTCCCAATCAAAGAATCCAATTGGATTCACTACTACATATGGTGTTGAAGTTCGACAGGGAGTTCCGACGGTACAAATAAAATCAATCATATCATTGGACATTACTAACTAACTATCAAAATTATGTTATTTTTTTATCTTGGTGCCTCGACATTCATCAGTATTGCAACAAAGTTCTAATCATCATCAATATTCTGACTCATAGTGGACGCTTACCGCAAGGGCCATGTGGCACCCCATCGTAAAATGCAAATTGCAGAGGAATGTTTCTAAAACCATGAGCTATAACAACTCACTCGAGGACATGTAAAGCTAATTATGATCGAATTATGTAACCATCGTATGGATCGGGGTTGTCCCGATGGGGATCATATAAATATAAAGGTTCTACATTTTGGCATTTTTGGTGGGAATCAGGTGATATAAAGGTTGTAAGTGTTGGATTACTAAGAGGGGGGGTGAATCAATAATAGAGAAATTTAATCCTTTTTAA
>CBVK0101384019.1:0-11552 GCA_900067695.1 Picea abies | reverse complement strand
CTAAAGAGAAGGCTCAATATCCCTGGAATTGAACATGTCCAGACTCCATATTTGTAGGTAATCCATCAAAAAAGGATCAACTCCTGAAGAAAATTGTATAGATGGAAGAACATATTGAATTGTATGAGAAGCGGATTGAAATTTTGAAACAAGGATCGTCTTCATCACAAGTAATAAAATCAATATATCCAACATAAGGGTTATCAAGGGAATTAGTAGATCTGAACTTGAAAGTAGCTGAAATTGAAAAGTTGAAGAAAATAATTTCAACACAGCAAGAAGAAATTAAAGATAGGGACAAAATTGTTGGAGAATACCATAAGCAAAAAGCTAAGATGCTAAAAGACATGGAAAAAATGAAGGACAAGTTGTTTAGCAAACCATATATGATAGGACCTAGACACGTTATTTTGGATGAGATCATTGTTGAAGTAAGATGCTAAAAGACATGGAAAAAATGAAGGACAAGTTGTTTAGCAAACCATATATGATAGGACCTAGACACGTTATTTTGGATGAGATCATTGTTGAAGTTGCCAATATTTGGAATTACTTCAAGATAATTGATGAATAAATCATTTTGATAGATGAATCAGATGACACTATAAAGAAAGCTTTCCAAGAATTAGGAACCAGACCTTAGGTTTCTACCAGAGTTATCGAGTTCCTCAATCCCAATCCTAGTGAAGTATTTAAAAGTAAATGTTTCAAGGAAATAAATATGATGGTGATGGAGGTTGAAAAGATTTTCACCAAAACAAATTTACTTTAGCAAGCTCAGAACAAATGTGTTTCGGTGAAGAGAAACATTGAGTCATTCACCAACAAATTTGAAAATGTAGTAAAGATGGGACTTCCTTCTACATGGGACAAAAAATGGAAGCTTCTATCCTATGAAAGTTATATAAATAATTTATTCATAATCAGAGAGAGTGAAGAAAAGTTCGAAGGAATGGTTGATAACCTGAGAGGATGAACTATTGTAGATTTACTCATAGATGATTTCTGTCTTCTATGGAAAATTAAAAAATATTTTCAAGTCCTCCTACATATGATAAATACACTGAGTTAGATATCACATAGAAGAAAATGAAGTCATTCAACTATCCATCAAGTGAAACTTGTAATTTTATCCTCTAACTATTGACTGAATGAGTCATCGAGACAATTGCAGAAAATCAGGAATCTCAAATCATATCTTCGAAGTTTATCTATTTTTGGAAAGTCAAGTATTTGTTTATATATGAAAGGATAAGAGATAGGATCAAATAACCACTTTGGATTATGATCTAATTTGTATAAATTTCTAAGAAAATTGGATGTAAAAAGGAGCTTTTTTTCCTGGGAAAAGAGATATCTTTAATAAAAAAATTCCAGTCTTTGAGTGACTCAAAATTTCTATGTTTCAGTTCGTGTGATACCTCTCTCTTATGTTAAAACCACATTCATAATTTCTTATTTCATGTATATGTTACAATATTTTTGATAATTTAGTATGACTACTACTATTGCAACTGCAAAAGGGATCATTAAAGCTACATATTTCTCTGATATACTACGAATATTGATAGGACCTGTGATTAATTCATCACACCTTGTGACTAGAAAATGATTGTTCCTTTCTGTTCAATTTATATTTGTATGATATAAGATGTCCTACTACAAAAGGTGATAATTTTGTAAGCCGAGTTGTGTAAATATTGTGTCTCGTGAGCTTCCATGTATAAGGGTCTCTATACACACAAATATTAACACCTTCACGAATAACATGATGATGATGCCAGAGGAAATAAGTAGTATGCCTATGGTAAGTGAAAACCTTTCTGGAATAAGATCCATGGATTGAGAGTCACTAAAACCCTCTATGCATGGCACCCCAACAAAGAAAATTCTCCTCAATAAGAAAATCAACCTCTAAACAATGAGATTGATGGTACAAAAGGGTAAATCACCCTGCAAAAACTTAGATATGAGGAAAGAATAAACAACACAACAAAGAAACCCCAAATCTACACCAAGAAACCCTCCAACAAGTAAATCGACTTCGAAAGAGAGAGATCAACCCCTCTATCAAAAAATCGACCTTGTAAACAAGTAAGTCACTGCAAAAACCACATATGTACAACTTGGATAGAATAAATCAAACCATAAAGAAGTAAATCAGCCTCTCAGATCAACAAATTGACCCTTCAACAACAAAAGAACGATGAATCTAAAGAGAAAATGCGACCTGCAATTGATAAAACGACCACTCATGAAAACAAAAATGTCCATATGACGTGATTGAGAGGAAAAATGGCGATTGTACAATGAAATGGGGCCATATAGTATGTATGAGTAGCTAATAGGTGTGAGACAGAGCTGAGTGGATAAACGATAAAAAAATGAACCCACAGGAAAAAATAATCACCCAAAACAACCTCTCGGATCAAAGGTTATCTTCTTCGGAAGAAATGGTTAGGTTCGGTAAAACAATAGAATTGGTAAAAAAAATAGGATTGGTAAACCACCAAACCTTAAAACTTGGACAAAAACTTTAGGTTAAAAAAAATGACCTATTCTAGGCTAGGCAAATTAATTTAAAGCTGGGAAAACGAACGCTGATTTTGATGAACCAATAGTCGATCTTAACATATTCATGGATTTTAGAGACAATGGTGAGGTGAGATTTGTGGAAAAAATCTCAGAAAATGCAAGGTCTTCTTAGATCCAGTGAAAATGAAAGTGGTTGTCCAGATCAAAAAGAAGATAACAAGAGAAGGGGGGGCAAACGAACAGATCCACTGAAATGTGATGCGAAAAATTCAAAAAAGAATTTGTGCAAGGAGAAAGAGCTTGACAACTAGCTTTGATACCATGTTAGATCCAAGAAATATGCAATAACTTATAATGAAATCTAACCAGTCTAAACCACTATACAAAGCATCAATAAATTCAGTAGATCAAAGAGACAAGAGAGACAAAAGAAACACGATTTACATGGTAAAACCCCAACATTGGGAAACATCCACAAAAGTCGGTCTTTGTATTATTCAAGAAAACTCCAATATTACAAGAGAGGCCATCCCCATATGGATGATTTGGCCTAAGGACCCATAGTGTCTAGGATAAATATCAATGTCATAAACCACTCAAGCTCTCACACCATTGCTAATCTAAAGGGCCTCCTTCACCTCTATTATATATGAGAGAATGAAAGGAGAACAATTCCCATAATGCATGTGGGATAAACCCTTTTTACAATATATAGGGTTATTGAAGAATAACATTACAAAATGTCATAGCCATGTAATCTAAGACCATTAAGCAATCATTAACACATTCTAACAATAGTGGGACCTAATAAGCTAAGTTTTGGTGCTTCCTCGAGGTAAAATATTTTTCTAAAAAAAGTATTGATTGTTTTAATGTTGTTTAGTAGAGAGTTATGGTTTCACTCAGTGTGTCACCAATTGTTGAGGCCTCAACAACCCCCCCAATTTCACTATCTTGGGGACCCTCCTAGAACAATTTCAACTCAAATATTGATCACCTCATCCATTAGTCATGTTTTATTCATTTTTAGTTGTTGATCATTTGTTGGTTGAATGGGTAATTCTTGTCCCACTACCTATTGTTTTGGTCCTCATGTTGCAACCATAAGTGAGAATTGCAATAGATTTGTTGCATTTATTTGTTTTTCCAAGTGTTCTTGGTGCATATGTCACATGTGTATGTATTTTTATGCCTCTTGGTTCTTTGACTAACCCTGACTCATGAAAGTACCATATATTGTCACCCGGGTTGATTGCATCATCAACGAGACATAGACACACTCTAAATTGCTTTTCAGAAAAAAAATTGGTACTCTTTCCAAGTACTCAGTGCCAAGTTCTCCAAACATCGGTTGGGTTTTTTCACAAGATAATATATATATTATATATTGATATATGACCCTATTTTCAATGGATATATTGAAATCTTGTATAACACATATGCCATAGGAATTGCTAGAAAGGAATTCGGGTAAAGCAGTTGCGAGAATGGGGATTGGACTTCCATTAAAAAACAAATTTGCACATAAATACAAGTACTGGTCAAAGTGAATTTTTCACCTTCGGAGAAGACTTAAAATAGGTTTTTCA
This sequence comes from Picea abies, assembly GCA_900067695.1. Taxonomy (NCBI): domain Eukaryota; kingdom Viridiplantae; phylum Streptophyta; class Pinopsida; order Pinales; family Pinaceae; genus Picea; species Picea abies. The sequence goes on along the minus strand of CBVK0101384019.1, from coordinate 7,428 downwards.
AAATTACAAATCCAACGCCACTAACATAATTTGAATCTGAGGTCCAAAACTAAAAAAATGCTCACTGAGGATTTCCTGTCAAACAAGCCTCATCGATCATGAAGCTACTGAAGTGATTTTGAATAGAGTTATATGACAACTCATTGGAAACATTTTCCTATTATTTATGTATTGAAAAAAATGACATGTTGATTGGCCATTGTATGGGCAAGTTACAAATTTTCCAAGCCAAATTAATCAAGTTGTCCCAAAATTCGCTCCTATTTATTTTTTTTGTTTACGTGTGACACATGGTGTATTGCACCAAAAACATGTTTTGTGTGAAAGGTTTGTCACAACCAAAAAATCGTTCATGTGAAAGGTTTATTGGAGCGAAATAAATTTCAAATGAAAAGTGTGTTGGATATAAAAATGTTTGATACAAAAGATGTGTCGCATATAAAACAATTTTATGTGAAAACAAGGGTTGCATGGCAACACAGTCCCTGCCGAGTTAGTTGGGAAATATATGTTGAACAATGAAACTTAATATGGAATGCTTTTTATTATATGTCTTGAAGAATTACATTCATTGGAAGCACCAACTTCCTTTGTTTTCTAGCTGCAATTGGAAGGAGGATCCAACCCCCTAGTTTCTCAGGTTACAACCTAAGGGAAGCTCCAACTCCCCAATTCTCTGGCGAAAACTAGAAGGAGGCTACAACCCCCTATGTTCCTCGGCTACAAACAGAAGTTGGCTACAAACACCTATCCTTGCCCCATCCAATCGCCCTGACGTATAAGTAGAATTATTGAACCACTGTCACACTATCACTCTAAGATATACTATTGTAAACCTGTACCAATCAACCTGCACCAAACAACCTGTACCAATAACATGAACCATGCATCAACCTATACCTCAACCTGTACCATAAACAAGTGCATCAACCATGCACCAACATGTACCAAACAACCTGTAATCAACTTGTACCATAAACAAGTGCATAAACCATGCACCAACCTGTACCTCAACCTGCAAACCTTCCTTAACTTTAACAACAAGAGACTAACATTTTCATGAAACTTTACTTTAGTCTCACATGACTAGTTTTGGATTAGTCAACAACCCTAACTCGAAATAATCATAACTATGTACCTATAATGAATAAAGATATGAAAATAGTACACAATGTTCTTCAGTGTGTTTTATGTAATTCCTCTAGGTTTCACTACTTGGAACCTCTCAGAAAAGGAGTTATAGCAAAAATAGCATACCTTGTTGAATTCTGACTTATTCTAGAGAGAAAACTTGTAGAGTGTGCCTCGCACAGAATATTTGTTGTATGGATCTAAAATTTTTAAACGTAATACTACATACTATACTCTAACCAACACATTTGGTCTTACTGAATTTAGATCTATTATGAAAAATTTATGACGATTTTACCCGAAACACCTGTTTTAGACTAGTTTCAGGACTAGCCACAAACCCTATTTTCCAAAAACCCTATTTTCCACAGAATGTAACGCAAAAAATACAATGACCCACAAGATGAAATTCGTACCACAACTACTTGAATATGTTTCCTCAATGGCCTCCCAATTTCTTGGTCTGAATCATTCTAGAAAAAATGTTATTGCGAAAATGGTGAGATGACCTGTAAATAACATACCTTAGAAAGCATCATCAAAAGAATTTATCCTCCCTTGAATTTTGGCCTTCTTTACTTCACCTTCCCTGTGAAATTCGGCTTAGATATCCTTTGGTTACCTCAATCACCTGTAGATATTCAATATGCTCAAGTTTGATTAAAATGAGAGAGCCTTGCCTCTTATTTATACTTTCATGTAGCTTCCTCAAAGGGTTACCTTTTAACCATCTTAACCTAATTTCCTTATTTTAGGGATAACCAACTTCTAACCACTTTACATAATTAGAAAGTTCTCCATTTACTTTATTATTTAAATAATCCTCCTTGACTTTGTCACTTCACTTTATTATTTATATAATCCTTTTTGACTTTGTCACTTCACTTTATTATTTAAATAATCCTGTTTGACTTTGTCACTTCACTTTATTATTTAAATAATCCTCTTTGACTTTGTCACTTCACTTTATTATTTAAATAATTTCTTCTTTGAAAGCACTTTGACTTCTTTGACCTTTTGGGGCTTCAAGCCAACATATGAGGGTCCTCCAACTTCGTAAGGCCATAAATCTCAAACCGTGAGGAGTTATGTGACATTACACATACCACCATAAATGGCATGATATGTACTATCTATCTAGAATAGTCTTACCTACAAATATATCAAAAATCATACCATTATACATCAAACAAACTTGGGTCCATTACCCAAACTTTTGTGCTACCAGAATTCACTACTAGACTTTCTTCAAGGGTTGACATCAATGACAACCAACCCAATTAATCAACAATAATATATATTAGATATTGATGTATGACCCTATTTTCAATGGACATATTGAAATCTTGTATAACATAGATGCCATAGGAATTGACAAAAAGGAATTTGGGTAAAGCAGTTGCGAGAACGGGGCTTGAACTTCCATTAAAAAAAACATTGCACATAATTTCGGGTACTGGAAAAGTGAATTTTTCACCTTTGGAGAAGACTTACTATAGGTTTTGTAAAATTACAAATCCAACGCCACTAACATAATTTGAATTCGAGGTATAGAACTAAAAAAATGATGACTTGGGATTTCCTGTCAAACAAACCCCATCAATCATGAAGCTACTGAAGTGATTTTGAATAGAGTTGTATGACCACTCATTGGAAACATTTTCCTATTATTTCTGTATTGAAAAAAATTACATTTCGATTGGCCATCGTATGGGCAAGTTACAATTTTTCCAAGCCAAATTAATCAAGTTGTGCCAAAGTCCACTCCTAATTTTTTTTTATGTGTGACACATGGTGTATCACACCCAAAAAAAGTTTTGTGTGAAAGTTTTGTCACAACCAAAAAAAAGTTCATGTGAAAGGTTAATCAGAGCGAAAAATAATTCATATGAAAAGTGCGTTGGATATAAAAATGTTTGATACGAAAGATTTGTCGCATCTAAAAAAATCCGTAGGCTAAAGATTCTACGAAATGAAGATTTGTTCCGGGGATATTTGCCTGAAATCCGACGAGAAATTGTTGGATTCGTAGATTTAAGTGATTATTTCTGTAGAATTCGAGTGCCCTGGGAGTTTTTCAACATGCTAAATCTATTTTTGCATTCATAAATGGATTTTGAACAACAAAAAAATGATTCGTGTAAATTTATATCATTGGTTTCTGACGAAAAAAGCTATTTCATAGAACAACTAGCCAACGCCCTAAAAATGTGTGTCACATATAAAACAATTTTATGTGAAAATAAAGGTGTATTTCTCCTAAAAATAATTCATGTGAAAAATACATTTTGAGAGGACAAAATAAAACAAAGTTTAAGGAATGAGGTAAGAGCATGTAACATGAATTTTTAAGGCGCACACATAAGGACAAATAAATGTATGAGGTGGAGCACATAAAACTAGGTTAAAACTAGGTTAAAGAAGGGTGATTTGATGCATGTAAGGATAAATCATGGTGATATGATGCATGCAAGGACAAATAAGTGTGTTAAGGAACATATACGACAAAGTAAGGTATTAAGGATGTATATTAAAACATTTTAATATTTCCTTGGACTTACCTTATATATCATGTTTTGGACATATCTTTTATTTACAATATCCTAAAACTTTGTGTGATGCATATTGGGTCCAAAACAAATTAAGTGAAATACCATGTTGTGTCTAAACAAATTAGGTGGGATATTGTGAGGAGTGCATAAAACAAGTTTTGGTGAGGTGTAAATAAAATAAATGTGTGGGTAAAGTGAAAACATAAAATTCAAGGTTGTAAAACATCATACCTTTGAAAAAAAAAATCATTTGAATGCAATACACAAAAGTCTGCCAAGTTTAATATAGGTGTATTAAATTAGGAGTTAACATGAGTGCAATGCAACATATAAAGCATAACATATTTTTGGTAATTTTTCCATAATGTTTCACTTCGAACTCTCTTTTGCACGCTCCTTATTTCATTGGAAAAGTATCGTCGAGATGTACAACTTCTCTTCTATATGTTTTAGGATATTCCTCACCATTCATTCTAGATTTGCAAATTTGAGTATGGGTGCATTGTCAACAACTCATAAATATGATAGCACGACATTTCAACGAAGTTGTCTGCAAAATCATCATGAAAGGGACTGGAGATCAAATTTAGGGAAGTATACTTGCACTCCTCATTAAGTTTCCAATCAAATACATTATGTTAAATGCACTTTTCTAAAAGCATGGTTTAGAGTTTTGTATATTTGTAACTCTTGTATTTTATGGTAAATGATACCCAATCACTAACTCTGAAAGGGGATTATACATTTTAATTTAAAGACATATTGTATAAAGGAGTGGATAACAAAGATGCAGCTACTAGACATTGTAATGAGGAATACCCACCAATACACAACAATGGCTCTGCAAATGTTTTCTATAGAAAAGGTTGAGCTACCAACACATGAGAAACAATCATATAACAAGAATAAAACTCAAATGGCAAAGGATGAAGTGCAAATTTAAAATAAGTCACGGAACCTCATAATAGGAAATTCCTAGGTAAATAGGAAAAGGAGGCCCATAGTATGTAAGTCATTGATTACATTGTATGAAGTGAACTAGTGTCAAAAGACAAGATGGCCTGCACACACTAAAAGAGAAATTTGAGGTGTGAATGTACATGATGTAGGAAATAGTAATTTATGAACATTTTTTTTGTCAATATTTATTCATCATTTTATTCAAGATAAGGATTTTTTTTGCAAACATAAGTCCAAGAGTCAAGGAGGTAAAAGGACAATAGTCAAGATGAATATTAATAAATAGAGTCATTGTATTCAATAAAAGGGATTTTTGGCTCTTGGAGCTTTCATGTACTACTGCTAGAACTTTAATGAGGAGAAGAACTTTTTGCCAAGCTATTTTCTAGAGAATTTTGATTCTTGTGTTACACTTGTTGTGAACTATTTTACCACTTTTTCTTAGCACTAGAGTTGTGTAAGAATGTATCTTACATTGTAGACTATTCTTATGTGTAGTTGTTGCATTTTTATTTTTGTTATTTAGGAATTTTTCATCTAAATTTGTGAGAGGAATTTAGATGATTGTTTTAATGTTGGAGTATTTTGGGTTCATAGTCATTTAATCACATTCTTGTATTTATTCTTGACGAACTATTTCCCAAGTCATTGAAAAGGGTATGTGTGGTTAGGTGTTTTCTTTCTAGTTACCGATACTTCTTCTAGATGCATGCATTTTCATATTAGATTAGTTGCATTTCATTCTTTAGCTTAGAAACCGTGACCAATGCACTGGGTTATAATCCGTTATCCCCAAAAACAATAATGGTTTCTAGACCAAATTTGGATGGGTTCCCCATTTCAAATGGTGTGAGGTCTAATTAGGAATTCTCACCGGGGGTAACCTTGATTGTTGATTAAGGTCATTTTGACCCATCAATAGATTTGACTCTAGAAGGAGGGTGAGGTGACAAGCTTTCCCATGTGGAGTTATTCTAATAAATTGTTTAATTAGCCCATGGATCCTCTCCAAATATTTGTATCGGATTGTAACGTTCCCCAAGCTAGCTGAGGTCCATTATGTGCAAAATACCCATACAAATTAAAATTTTCTAATAACTAATTTCTTGTCGCTTATCAATTATGAGTTACAAACATATTTAACTACTGTCTATTAACCTTATTTAAATGTGTGTGCAAAATTTTAAAACAAACATGAATGCATCTAATAAATCACATAGCAACATGTAAAACGATTCTCATACACAGAGTAAAACATCAACAATTAAACACATGAGATAACTTAGAAAAATAGATAAAACACTTATATTTTAATTAAGTTGTACAACTAGCTTGTTGGGACAGACGTTCCACCCAACAATATAATTTTTGTTCCAAATCTCAATAGAAAGTCACCCCCAAGATGAGGCTGGTAATCTACAATTGAAGGTGGTCTCTCACTGTCCACTCAATGCTAAAACATCCCATAACCCAATGGTATTATCCTACATCTATCTTGATTTTCCACCAACTCTCTTCCTCTAGAAACACCCAACCCAAGGAATGTACCCCTTCATTGAACTTTGTCCCTCAAATTTCCATATTCATTTATTAGGGTTTGTCTGTCACATATAACTAGGAATCTCTCAATTGGGAACTCAAGGGAACTCACTGCCTAGAAAACTACTAGCAAACAACAACAAACACTTGTTGTTACATTGAAACTCACACAAGAGTTCACTCTTCAAGACTGAAAATTAGATCTTCAGTATTCTGCTCCAAATACACTCTAGAAACACTCCATCATGCTCCATAGTTCTCCCTCCATGGATGCTCCAGCTCTCAGCTCTCTCTTTTTTTTCTCTCTCTGCTTGTTGTTCATGCCAAAAAAATGACTATCTAAAACTATTGTAGCTTCCCATACAAATTTCCTCCCCTTGTATTATTTTCTTGACTCACATACTTCCCAAGCTGATTATACTTAGCCCCCATCCTCCTAATAACTATGGGACACCACTTCTCACACCCACCCTCTTACATGTATTCAATGATTGGCTTTGGGACACTCAATCAGAAAATATAGTTTAGTGCATAATGATATTTAAATTCAGATTGTGGGTGGAATTAATAGACATGGGTAATTCCCCCTTGGATCCTTCTCTTAGACATTCTCCTAGACCCTCCCCTCTCTTTTGGATTAATCATTCCCTGTCTTTGTTCATGTCCCCTTAACAATTGGCATCACGTTTTATTATTAAAATTCAAAAATACAATTTGCATATACATTGCTTGGTCGTGGCCACACATTGTATCTACATTAAGAATTGATTAAATTGGGGATTATAGCGGGGATTTTACATTCCCCCTCCCATACACTTGGTGTCATCCTCGGTGCACATTGTTGTAGCATAGTTTAAATTTTTACAATTTTAGAAATAAAACTTAGATTTATTTCATGAATAAGATAAATAGGGCATTAAGTATTATTTTAGTGCTTCGCTTTATGTTCGAAAAATATTTTTGAAACACAATTTAATAAAGTATTTAATGTTAGTTTAGTTTTAATATTTTTTATTTGTCATTTTTAAGTATTCTTTAAAGTTTTATTTTGTAAATAATTTTTTTATATTATACGATAATTTTAATATAAAGTGTGTTTTCCATCGTAGGTTTTTATCATGTTCTTGATGTGTTTAATTGACGACCCACATTCGTTTGCGCCCCCCCTCCTCCCTGTGTATCTGATGTTTAAAAAATGGAAGGGGGGCCACAAAACTTAACCATAGTTAAAACCTATGTGACATGT
>CBVK0101384018.1:589-21031 GCA_900067695.1 Picea abies | reverse complement strand
CTTGGGACCCCCTACAATCAACACTGGACTGACGTGTGTCTAGGTGATGCCAACAAGCATGGAAAATATGAAAAGACATTTGATTTGATTTTAATATTGATTTTTCACCAACCTTCAATTTCCATGTATTCAAGCTTCATTCTAAAAAGGGTAAAGGAGAAAGTTGTTGGTTTATTTTGTATTTACAAATAATTTAAACAACCGTTCAAATACTCCATCTTACCAACACCATCTACCATTTAAGCTCGATTTTATTCCCAATCTAATTTCTCTATGGGTAATTCGAAATCCTTTCACTCTTCCCGTTTTCATTGTTTAAAATGGAATCCTTTAAACCCACTAAAGCTAAGAAAATGTTAACTACCGAGGAAAAGGGTTTATTCGATTGTAACGTCCCTGACCATCAACCCCACTGTCGGGAAACACTATTACGCGGAAAATACATACATATATTTATAAATATTATGCATTAAATCAAATTAACACATTTAACATGGAGTTACTACTGTCATACATACTTAAATAGAATTAACAACAATTCAAACTTGCAACAGAATACATGATAAACATTTCAAGACACAGACATGCATCACATATAAATTAAGTACATAATTAATACTTTTTTTTAAAACTAGCGTAACACCACCAACTATGTGAAGACCTTCCACAAACCTCTCAGCCTTAGACCGTGTTGCTCATCACTCTCAGCAGTAGGTCACCCTCGAGCTGGGACTAAGCTCCACCAGGCAAGGGAATCTTAGGCTAGGCAAGGTCAACAAGAAGACACACAGTTTATGAGGATGGGTTCTCTCCCAGGATCCACTTATGCCCATTGCTCACAGACTCTCATTCCTTACATGCCTGTCCCACCCTAGGAGTATACACCTTCACTGTCACCAGGACAGTCCTTCAGCTGCTAAACCTCCCTTGCCTTGGGCTTCAACAACTGGCCGGACTGGAATTCTCCAAGCTCTGTGGCAGCTACAGGACCCCTTCCATGAGTTCTCACTTCCTCCACGCACTCTCTCACCTGGAGAGAGTCGCTCACAGGCCTGACAACCTGCCTCTTCAACCACAACCACCTCCCTCACCTGGAGAGAGTGTTGCACACATGCCTAAAAACCTGCTTCTTCAGCTTCGTTCCAGTGCAAGAAGGACAACAGTAAGGCTCAACAAGGAACGAATGATGGTAGCAAATCACACTTAGCCAAGGGATTGCGTGGTCACAACAACCCACAGTTAAAACACACACAACATAAACAATTGTGGTATGCTCAGGTTTCACAGACGACAAAAACCCAAACAATTAAGCATGAACTCGTATTTGTAGTGTGGATAAACCCGGGTTCATAGGACACACATGTCAACCTTTCCCTCTCGACTGGTTTCTCAGATGTGCGTGGTTATGAAGAGGTCCAACGCAGAGGTAAAACGGGTACAGACTGAGGATGCGTCAGCTTCTCAGGAAAACATCACAGGATGACCTCATGGTTTTGGGTTTCAGATGCATGCGTGAATATTGCAAAGGTCGAATACAAAGGCCACGAGATTCATAGGAATACATCAGTCGACTTCCGGTTTTGGTTATTAGGAATGCGTGACAAGAAAATTAAGCAGAGGTCGATCACAGAGGTAACACAGTGCAGACAACGGATGAAATAATGGAGGATACACCCCCATCACGACTCAAATATTGGGTTAAACTACATGTGCCTGGGTCAACACATGTCACCCATGAAGCTGCATGCACTCCATCAAGTATGCGTTCCCTTTTGCACACGTTGGAGCTGCATGTGTTGCCTCTCCGAGGACTTAGGATAAAAACATACCTTTCACACCACTTTGGAATAATAATAAATTATTATTCAATGAATTAATCCCTCAAGCTTAGCCCCTCTTCCAACCTTTCAACCCCCTCTCTCTTACCCATTATGTGGAAGCTTAGTCCCCCATCACTCTTTCTTCGTGGTTGGTCAACACACAACGATTTTTATATATTATATTAATGATCTGTATAATTACATATACAAAATCAGTCTCCTAGCCTTAACACTTACGCTCTCTGGCCTATTAAACACATAAGCCCACCAAATTATCAATATTCGGCTCACCAACCTACAAAACATGATTACAATTCATAAACATGATTACCATTCATATTATAACTGGGGCACTACTGGGGGATATTACATCGATAGTGACAAGGATATCTTTGATCCAATCGTGTTATTTGACTCTTTTGAATTATACTAGCAAGCGACTCAAAACGTTGGGAATTTAGTGGACCATTACCATGCTTAGGAATCCGATTTGGAGAAATTCTTGTTGCCACAAGTTTATGATTTCCCTAAAATCGTAGCTTGGTGTGCCTCAAATTACATTCCTTCCAAGAGAACTATGATTTCCAAAAATGGGTCTGTGCTCATTGAAATAACTCCCCAATCCATTTCAGAAATGATAATATGGCCATTAAACCCTAACAAAGAAATGATAAATGAAATTGTATTAGCTAAATTCTTCAGAGAGTTAAAACACCCAGATAGAGTTTCCCTTTTATAGTCTTATTTATGAAAAACCTTTGATACCCCTGCATATGATGTTACTCTTGAAATTGGATAATTTCCAGAATATCCGAGACAAATTGTTTCAATGATTTCTGTGATTTCAGAAAAATATAATGGTTTGATAGTTGATGAGTTTGTGTTAGGGTGTATGGTATCAATTTTTCCACCTACAGTAAAACCCTTAACGAAATTCAATTATGCCCAATTTTTAGCTGACAAGATTCATCGCCAATTGTCATAATTTGAAACTCTCAGAAGCTTAAGATACCAATCCTACCTTGTTCACATCTTCTTCTTCTTTTTTTTTGTTTCTGAAGCTATTCATTTTTCACACCTTGGATTAAAAATAGAAGATAAAATTGATAACCTGGTCTTGGTCATTCACTAGAATTCCTTGGTTAGGAAAAAGATTCAAAATGTGTGATTCTTTGATTATTTCAACCATTTTCACGTCAAAATATTATCAAGTTATACATGATGATATTTCCCCTAGAATCTTTCTAGAATGTAACAAGTTATTATAGTTGAGTCTTGACAAGAGAGCAAGAGACTGGTACATTTTTTAGAATTACACTGAAACTAGAGTCCTGGTTTTGAACTTCGACCTTTTATTTTACCTATTTTATTGACTCCTAGAATCTTTGCATAGACAAAGGTTAAATTCAAATCACATCCATTTTGTATAAAGAAAATACAAGGCCAGTTTTAAATTGAAAAAATATGTGGCACCTTTTATTGTCAATATTACATCAACCTTTCCGGAAACAATAAAGCTTCTCTATAATATGGGATTTCAATAGGGAGAGGCATGGATGTATGATCCTCATGCTATAATTTCTTTTAAAATGATTTCACATGGACAAGTCCCTTATCAACATTAGTAAAAATCACAATTGGAGTTGTTGGCAAACCAAAACAACTGGGAAGATGTGAAAAATATTTTGCAAGTGCATGGTAATGTACCTGAGTAGCTTTCAAATTCTCCAATAACAAAGACCCCTCAACATTTTGAGAAGACATACAAAATAAAGATACATGGTCAACCTCAAAGGACTCAAAAATATTGGAAGAAAGGTCAGAAAAAAGGCAACAGATAGAGGTACTAAATGAAGATGAAGATTAAAAATACAAGAAGAATTATCACGAGTGGTCAAAGAACCTGCTATAATTGTTGAAGTTTCATCATTAGAAAACCCTCAGAGTGCATAAATTCAAAGTGGAAAATAATCTTTGGATATTGAATGATCAAAACCGATTGATCATGTTCATCGGTTCATGGCTACTAGGAAGATGGGTTCAAATATAAAAAATAGCATTCTTCCTAAAATATTTGACTAGGATGCATCCCAGTCTAGGATGTTATCGATTGTGGGTTATGAAAATGGTAGATTGAACATAAAAATGCTTGAACCAAAAGAGAAAAAAAAGGTTACAAACATATCTATTGATCTTAATAAAGTTCATCCATTGGAAAAAATGGATCCGCATAAGAAAACTAGAGAAATGTTGATTAGAGATGTGATGATAGCTAACCTTGGGATAAATAAGATGCAAGTTATAAATTAAAATATTAGGAACCAACTTAAAAATGAGAAGTTGGCCAACAACACCAGGCAGATAAGAGTGGAGTAATTGTAACAATTGGTGATGGATCTAGGAGCTAATCCACAAGATGTAGCATCTGTGCAAGCTCTGACGAAAACAAAAGATACAAAGATCCAAGCCTTGATGAGAAGGCTCAATATCTCTAGAATTGAACATGTCCAGACTCCAAATTTGCAGGTAATCGATCAAAAAAGGATCAACTCCTGAAGAAAATGGTACAGATGGAAGAACATATTGAATTTTATGAGAATCAGATTGAAATTATGAAACATGGATCGTCTTCATCACAGGTAATAAAATCAACAGATACAACATAAGGGATATCAAGGGCATTAGTAGATATAAACTTGAAAGGAGATGAAACTTAAAAGTTGAAGAAAATAATTTCAACATAGCAAGAAGAAATAAAAGATAAGGATAAAATTGTTGGATAATACCAAAAGCTAAAAGCTAAGATGATAACATACATGGAACAAATGAAGGAAAATTTGTTTGGAAAACCATATATGATAGGAGCTAGACACATTATTTGGGATGGAATAATTGCTGAAGTTGCCAATATTTGGCATTACTTCAAGATAATTGATGAAGAAATCGTTTTGACAGATGAAGTAGATGACACTATAAGAAAGATTTCCAAGAATTAGGAACCAGACCTTAGGTTGCTACCAGAGTTATCAAGTTCCTCAATTCCAATCCCAGTGAAGTATTGAAAAGTAAAGGTGTGAAGGAAAAAACTATGATGGTGATGGAGGATGGAAATATTTCCACCAAAAGAAATTTACTTTAGCAAGCTCAAAACAAATGTGTATCGGTGAAGAGAAACATTGAGTCATTTACCAACAAATTTGAAAATCTAGTAAAGATGGGACTTCCTTCAACATGGGACGAAAAATGGAAGCTTCTATCTTATGAAAGTTATATAAATAATTTATTCATAATCAGAGAGAGTGAAGAAAATTTCAAAGGAATGGCTGATAATTTGAGAGGACGAACTATTGTAGATTTACTCATAGATGATTTTTGTCTTCTATGGAAAAAAATATATATATTTTTAAGTCCTCCTACATATGAGAAATACACTGAGCTAGACATCGCATACAAGAAAATTAAGTCATTCAACAATCCATCAAGTGAAAGTTGTAATTTTCTCCTCTAACTATTTATTGAATGAGTCATCAAGACAATTGAAGAAAATCAGGGATCTCAAATCATATCTTCCAAGTTTTTCTATTTTTGGAAAGTCAAAGATTTATTTGTATATGGAAGGCTAAGAAATAGGATCAAATAACCACTTTGTGTTATGATCTAATTTGTATAAATTTCTAAGAAAATTCAATGTAAAAAAGAGCTTTTTTGCTTGGGAAAAGACACATCTTTAATAAAAAAAATTCCAGTCTTTGAGTGACTCAGAATTTCTATGTTTCACTTCATCTGATACCTCTTTCTTATGTTAATTTCATATTCATAATTTCTTCTTGCATGTATCTTTTACAATATTTGTGATAATTAAGTACAACTACTACTATTGCAACTGCAAAAGGGATCATTAAAGCTACATATTTCTCTGATATACTACGAGCATTGGCATTTTCTGTGCTTAATTCATTACACCTTGTGAATATAAAAAAAATGTTCCTTTCTATTCAATTTATATTTGTATGATCTAAGATGTCCTGTTGTAAAAGGTGATAATTTTGTAAGTCGGGTTGTGTAAATATTTCTTCCCATGAGCTTCCATGTATAAGGGTCTATATACACACAAATATTAACACCTTAATGAATATCATGATGATGAGGCTAGAGGAAAGAAGTAGTATGCCTATGAGAAGTGAAAACATTTCCGCAATAATATCCATGGATCACAAGTCACTAAAACCCTCTATGCATGGTACCCCAACAAAGAAAATGATCCCCAACAAGCAAATCAACCTATAAACAATGAGATCGATGGTCCAAAGGGTAAATCGACCTGCAAAAACTTATATCTAAGGAAAGAACAAACGTACGCAACAAAGAAACCCAAAATCTGCACCAAGAAACCTTCCAACAAGTAAATAAACCTCCAAAGAGAGAGATCAACCCCTCAATCAAAAAATCGACCTTATGAACAAGTAAGTCACTGCAAAAATCACATGCGTACAACTTGGATAGAATAAATAAACCCATAAAGAAGTAAATCGACCTCTTAGATCAACAAATTGACCCTTCAACAACAAAATAACTATGGATCTGAAAAGAAATTCCGACCTGCAATTGAGAAAATGACTGCTCATGAAAAAAAAACACGTTCGTACAACGCGATTGGGAGGAGAAATGACGGTTGTACAACAAAATAGGGCCATATAGTCTATATGAGTAGATAAGAGGAGTGATATGGGGTTGGATGGATAATTGACAAAAAATTGAACGCATGGGAAAAAACAATCACCCAAAACGGCCTCTCTGATCAAAGGTTATCTTCTTTGGAAGAAATGGCTAGGTTTGGTAACAAAATAGACCTAGTAAAAAAAATGGATTGGTAAACCACCAAACCAAAAAAATTGGCCAAACACTTTAGGTTAAAATTTTTTAAAATGACCTAGTCTAGGCTAGGAAAATTAATTTAAAGCTGGGAAAACAAAAGCTAATTTTGACGAACCAATAGTTGATCTTAACATATTCATGGATTTTAGAGACAATGGTGAGGTGAGATTTGTGGAAAAAAGTTCAAAAAATTCAAGTTCTTCTTAGATCCAGTGAAAATGGAAGTGGTTTTCCATATCAAAAAGCATATCACAAGAGAAGGGGGGATAACGAACAAATCCACTGAAATGTGATACAAAAAATTCAAAAAACAATTTGTGCAAGGAGAAATAGCTCAATAACTAACTCTGATACCATGTTAGATCCAAGAAATATGCAATAAAATATATTGAAATCTAACCAATCTAAACTCCTGTACCAAGCATCAATAAATTCAGTAGATCAAAGAGACAAGAGAGACAAAAACAACAAGATTTACATGGTAAAACCCCAACATGGGGAAACATCCACATAATTTGGTCTTTGTATTCTTCAAGAAAACTCCAATATTACAAGAGAGGGCATCCCCATATGGATGATTTTGTTGAAGGACCCATAGAGTCCAGGCTAAAGATCAATACCATAAACCACTCAAGCTCTCACACCATTGATAATCTAAAGGGCCTCGTTCACCTCTATTATATACGAGAGAATGAAAGGAGAACAATTCCCATAACGCATTTGGGATAAACCCGTTTTAGAGTATAGAGGGTTATTGAAGAATAACATTACAAAATTTCATAGCCATGTAATCTAAGACCATTAGGAAATCATCAAAACATTCTAACAATAGTGGGATCTACTAAGCTAAGTTTTGGTGCTTCCTTGAGGTAAAATACGTTTCTAATAGAAATATTAATTGATTTAAGGTTGTTTAGCAAAGATTTATGGTTTCACTCAGTGTGTCACCAATTGTTGAGGCCTCAACAACCCCCCCAATTCCATTAGCTTGGGGACCCTCCTAAACAAATTTCAACTCAAATCTTGATCGCCTCATCCATTAGTCGTGTTCTCTTCATTTTTAGGTGTTGATCATTTGTTGGTTGAAAGGGTAATTCTTGTCCCACTACCTATTGTTTTGGTCCTCTTGATGTTGCAGCCATGATTGGGCATTGCAATGGTGTTGTTGAGTTTATTTGTGTTTGCAAGTTTTCTTGGTGCATGTGTCACATGCGTATGTAGTTTTATGCCTCTTGGTTCTTTGACTAACCCTGACTCATGAAATTACCATATATTGTCACCCTAGTTGATTGCATCATAAACAAGACATAGACATGCTCTAAATGATTTTTAGAAAATAATTGGTACTCTTGCCAAGTACTCAGTACCAAGTTCTCCAAACATTGGTTGGGTGTTTTCACAAGATGATATATCTTAGATATTGATATATGTCCCTATTTTCAATGGACATATTGAAATCTTGTATAACACAGATGCCATAGGAATTGACAGAAAGGAATTTAGGTAAAGTAATTACGAGAACGAGGCTTGAACTTCCATTAAAAAATTACTTTGCACACAATTTCGTGTACTGGTCAAAGTGAATTTTTCACCTTCAGAGAAGACTTACTATAGGTTTTGAAAAATTACATATCCAAAGCCACTAATGGAATTTGAATTTGACGTCTAGAACTAAAAAAATGCTCATTGAAGATTTCTCGTCAAACAAGCCTCATCGATCATGAAGCTACATAAGTGATTTTGAATAGAATTATATGACCACTCATTGGAAACATTTTCCTATTATTTCTGTATTGAAAAAATGACATGTCGATTGATCATCGTATGAGAAAATTACAAGTTTTCCAAGACAAATTAATCAAGTTGTGCCAAAATCCACTCCTAATTTTTTTTTATGTGTTACACATGGTGTATCACACCCCAAAAAAAGTTTTGTGTGCCAAAATCCGCTCCTAATTTTTTTTATGTTACACATGGTGTATCACACCCAAAAAAAGTTGTGTGTGAAAGGTTTGTCACAACCAAAACACGTTCATGTGAAAGGTTTATAGGAGCGGAAAAAAAAATTCATATGAAAAGTGTGTTGGATATAAAAATGTTTGATATGAAAGATGTGTCGCATCTAAAAAAGTGTGTCACATATAAAACAATTTTATGTGAAAATAAAGGTGTATTTCTCTTAAAAATAATTCATGTGAAAAATACGTTTTGAGAGGAGCGAATAAAACAATGTTTAAGGAATGAGGTAAGAGCACATGACATGAAATTTTCAGGCATACACATAAAGACAAATAAATGAGGTGGAGCACATAAAATGAGGTTAAAGAAGGGTGATTTGATGCATGTAAGGACAAAGAAGGGTGATATGATGCATGCAAGGAGAAAAAAGTTTGTTAAGGAACATATATGTATTAAGGGTTTATATCAAAACGTTTTAATGTTTCCTTGGACTTACCTTAAATATCATGTTTTGGACATATCTTTTATTTACGATATCCTAAAACTTTGTGTGATGCATATTGGGTCCAAAAAAGATTAAGTGAAATACCATGTTGTGTCTAAACAAATTAGGCGGGATATTGTGAGGAGTGCATAAAACAAGTTTTGGTGAGGTGTAAATAAAATTAAAGTGTGGGTAAAGTGCAAACATAAAATTGAAGGTTATACAACATCATACCTTTGCTTAAAAAAATATCATTTGAATGCAATACACATAATGTTTCTAAGTTAAAAATGTGTTTTACACTGGGAGTTAACATGACTGCACTACAACATACAACATATAATGCATAATATATTTTTAGTATTTTTTTCATAATGTTTCATTTCAAACTTTGTTTTGCAAGCTCTTTTGGATTATTGAGAGGGGGTGAATTAATAATAGTGTTTTTAAATCCTTTTTAACCACAATATATATTTATGATCAGTTTACCAATATCATTCAACAAGTGCAGAATAAATAAATCACGAATAATGAGTAATTATACACATACACAATACACCAATATTTTTACGTGGAAATCCAATGCGGGAGAAAACCACATAATTTTTTTTCTTATATGTCTTTAAGAAGTAAATTCATTAGAAGTACCAACTTCCTTTGTTTTCTAGCTGCAACTAGAAGGAGGCTCCAACCTCCTATATTCTTAGTCTACAACCTGAGGGAAGCTCCAACTCCCCAATTCTATGGATACAACCGAAAGGAGGCTACAACCCCCTATGTTCTCCATCTACAACCGGAAGGTGGAAAAAACCACCTATCCTTGCCCCATCCAACTGCCCTGAAGAATAATTTCCCAATGTAGACAACCTGTCACTGTCACTGAATCAACACTATCATTGTAATAACTATCATTGAAAGCCTATCCCAACCTATACCAATCTTCTTCAAAACTTTCTTGCAGATCCGCGACCTGTCTATTCTGCAATACGCAGATGTATGTGCCTTCCCCTACTGCAACTCGTGGATGTACACACCTCTACTTTCTATAACTCGCGGACTAGAACGAATCTCTGCTAGTACACTAACACTCTCTTTGTCACTATGTCTATGTCATTGTCTCAATCTCAGTCACTATCTGATCTCTCTGTATCTGCTCACAAATTGGTTGATCTGATAGAAAAGAATAATCATCCAATATCCAAGTAGATCTAATACAACCATGTACTAGGTTCATACATATATCTCACTGATCTTGTGTGATATAATAAACCCTTACATTAACCATACATCAAACCCTCACTGTTATGCAAACCCAACCTGTATTGATATCACTATGTCTCAACCATAAACTGTCAACCATACTCCAAATAACATATGATATGTCTTAACAATATGCCCAATGAAATATCCCAACAATAAACAACCAATACAGTAGCAATGTAACCCTATAGATCTATCTAATACAAAATATACCATACAACCAATAGTCCCTCAAGAACAAAAACTCAATCTCACATGGCTATACCCCAAGCATTAACCAAAGATCTACTTAATATAAGCATATAACATACCTTTTGTTACTGTAGATAGCTCTGTTGTACCTTCTCACTGTTAGACCTTCTTGTAGCCACTTTTCAATTCTACAACTTGTCATAGATGATAGATCTGATATTCCTTTTCAACTTTGGCAACATATCCGTGCTCTATCTTCAGTAAACCTGCGGGTATCTGCGCTTTATCCCACTGTGGCCCACGAATGTCCGTGCCCTTCTAGTACTGCAACCTGTAGATGTATTCAGTAAAAACCTAGTTCAATACCCACAGTCTCGACCCTTCAACTCCTGCAACTTCTCTCGTCGTTGCTTCAGAATCACTGCTATAGATTTATCAATGATACCTGCCCATAACATTTCACAAAAGAGATATTCAATGTGCTGAAATTAAGTTCTAATAAGAGACCCTTGATCTCTTATTTATACTCTCCAAGTAGCTTCCTTTAGGGGTTATCTTCGAATTGTTTTACCCAACTTCCTTATTTTATGGCTAACCCACTTTCAACTACTTTACCCACTTGCAACCACTTTACCATAAGTAGTAAACTCACCACTTCTTGTTGCAACTAATTTATTTTTAATTATTTTCATATTGCAACAAATTTACTCACGATTAACTCCTAGTTACAACCACTTTGAATAGTAAACTTCTTCTAGGAGCTTCTAGAATTATTGACTTCTTTGACCTTCTAGGGGCTTCTAGACAACTCATGAGCGTTCTCCAACTTTACAAGCCATATCTCCTCAACTGTGAGGAACTACGTGACATACCACATATCACCATAAACAAAATGAAATGTATTGTCCATCTATGATTGTATTTCTCACAAATTGACTAATCTTCATTACAATATTCCTCAGATAAACATGGGTTCCTTATCCACACTTGTAGGGCTACCAAAATTTTGTACCGGACTTGATTCAAGGGTTGACATCAATGACAACCAACCCAATTAATCAACAATCGCCCCCTTAGGAATTGATGGAAATACTCTTATGCAAAACTGAAGTCATGGTGCTCATGCTCCCCCTGTGACCATCGCTCCCTCTGGAATCATGCCTTTGTGTTTTCTCTCCATGCATCTGATTAATATCTCCCCCTTTGAAATCAATGGAAAAGGTAACTTCCCTTCAGGGTTGATCCCCTTGATTGAACTCTCCTTAGGGTTGCTCCCCCTGATTGAACTCTCCTTGGGGTTGCTCCCCCTATCTGAATTGTCTTATGTCCTCTTCATGGTGCTTCCTCTTATAAAAGCATTTAAAAATCATTGTGGGGAAGAAGCTACTCCGAATTTCTGGTGAAGATACTCAAAAGCTTCCCATGGAAGTGTTTTTTTAAAGATATCTACAATGTATTCTTTGGTCCCAACATACTCAACTCTAATGTTCTTCTTTGCAACCTATTCCCGTAGAAAATCAAACTTGATTAGAATATGCTTTGACTTGGAGTGCATCACTGGATTCTTTGAGATACTTATGGCTCTCGTGTTATCACAAAATATCAGAATGGGCTGATCATACTCAACCTATATATCTTTCAATGTTTGTTTCATCCATAGAACCTGTGTACAACATGTTGTTGCTTGTTGGCCCTTGACCAAGTTTTGAGGAATACTTGGTCATATTTGATCGTTTTTAGGACTTCAATAGCTTGTCAAAGATGGAGCGCAATGCGAAGCGGAAATTGTGGAAGCTAGACCCATTTTTGGGTCCTTTTAGGGTTTTGGGATAATGTAATGGGGAAGGGATGTCGGCTCGTGGGTTCACCCACGCTTAGGCCCACTTTTGTAATGTATAAATAGATTAGCAATGTAAGAAATAGTAGAAGTGGTTGCTTAGTGCACTTGGTGATTGCTTAGTGCAAGTTGGCTAAAGTGATACGAGTTGGATCTGTGTGATTAAGTATTGTAAGGCTTTGTGCATTTTGTGTAAGACTTACAAAGCTGAGTGCAAGTCCCTGTGAGAGACTGTAGAAGGATTTGTGTTGTAAGGCAAGGAAGAAGGATCTAGCGAGCTGTGTAGATC
Source organism: Picea abies (assembly GCA_900067695.1). Lineage (NCBI taxonomy): Eukaryota > Viridiplantae > Streptophyta > Pinopsida > Pinales > Pinaceae > Picea > Picea abies. The sequence continues at coordinate 8,315 of CBVK0101384018.1, read as the reverse complement.
TTCTGTCCTGTGCACAGTAAGGTTTGGAGGCTATGTGTTATAACCAATTGAAGACATTAATAAAGAAGAAGACTTTGTGGATGTAGCCCCAGGGTGGGGGTGAACCATGGTAAATCTGTGTGTTGTGCTCTATGCCTCGACTTGATACGCTTGTCTCTTCCTTTGCTCAGTGCTTTGATGTGTTTAGATAGATATATTTATGCTTTGTGCTTATGAGCTATGAATGAATGTTAGCTCTGTTATGTATGAATATTCTTAGTGTTGATCTACAGGATTTGATTTGTTTTACTAAGTGCTGAAAGATCTTAGATCTAAGTAAATGTTGCGATGCTCTGTGCTATCTACGAAGTATAATAAGATTGAATATTGATGAAGATTAACTGCTAAGTGCTATGTTAAGTGTTAGAATCACAGGTCTATGTCCCAGCTAAGGTTGCATACATCTAAGTCCTGCAACCACCCCTACCTCTACCTCGAGTGAGACTTCATCTGCTTTGCAGGTGTTTCCGAAAGGGCCGATAGTTAGGGTTTTGTTGGTGCGTTGTTGTAGCGTTGAACCCCGGGTTTGCCCCAGTGCCAACATTGCTGCAGTATACTCTGCTTCGGCTGTAGACAATGATATTGATGACTATTTCTTGCTTAGCCAAGATACCAAACACTCACCCAAGTAGAAATCTACTCCACTTGTACTTCTTCGATCATCAGTGCAACCTTCCCAATCTGCATCTGTGTAGGGAATAAGTGATAGATCCTTCCCTTTTGGATACCATAATCCAAATACTTTTGTACCCTTGAGATATCTGAATATCCTCTTTATTTCCAAAACATGTGATTCCTTTGGTGCTACTTGAAATCGTGCCACCTGTCCAACTTCTTGCATACATTTGGTCTGGATGTTGTAACATAAAATAAGTTTCCAATCATTTACCGGTACTGCCTCTGATTTGTAGCCTTTGAATCATCATCTTTACTTAACTTACAACTAGTTTGCATAAGAGTGTTGACTAGTTTGCAATCTTCCATTCCGAACCTCTTTAGCATTTCTCTAATATAATTGGTTTGAGAGATAAAAATGCCTTGGTTTCTTTGACATATCTGAATACCCAAAAAGAAAGATAATTCTCCAAGTAATTCCATTTCCAACTCATTATGCATATCCTTTGCAAATTTATGGCTCATCTTGTCATCATCACTTCTAAAGATAATATCATCAACATAAACTTCAATTAACAAAATACTATCTTGATTTACCTTGATGTAGAGGTTGATGTTTGCATTCCCTTTCTTGAACCCTTGCTGCTATAAGTATCTATCCAGTATGGAATACCATGCTTTGGGTGCCCGTTTGAGACCATACAAGGCCTTCCTTCAACTTGCAAACATAATTTTCATTCTCTAACAACTGAAAACCTTTTGGCTGCTCAATGTAGACTTCTTCTTCTTCTAGATCTTCGTTTAGGAATGTTGATTTCACGTCCATCTGATACACTTTAACATTCTTGGAGCATGCATAATCTAGGATCAATATGATTGCTTCCATTCTGGAAACTGGGGAAAACGTCTCTTCAAAATCTACACGTTCAACCTGGGAGTATCCTTTACATACTAATATTTCTTTATTCCTGGTAATGTGTCCATCTTCGTTCCATTTGTTTCTGAAGACCCATTTTGTATCGATCACATTCTTGTTCCTTGGCCTTGGAACCAGTTCCCAAGTGTCATTCTTCTCTATCTGATCTAAATTTTCATCCATGGCTTTGATCCAGAATTCATTCTTTCTAGCTTCTTCAAAACTACTTGGCTAAATTGTTGATAGTAGTGTCGGGTGCAACTGTTCTGGTGAATGGATTCTTCTTCTAGTTTCAACTCGTGCATATTTTTTTCTCGATAATCTAACTTGAAGGATGATTCTTCTGTATTCATCTTCCAAGTGTCTTTGGAGGTACTTGATGATATTTTTGTTCTTTCTCTTCTTCTTCTGACCGCTCTTCTTCATCTTCCTCTTCTATTGGTTCTTCTTCCTTTACTTCTTCTTCGTGAACCTGTTCCATCGAATCCTTTCCTTCTTCTTTTCTCCTTCATCTACCTGTCTCATCAAACACCACATTGATGCTTTCCACAATTTTGTTGAGCCTTAGATTGAAGCATTTGTATGATTTCCTTGTGCTTGAGTACCCAACAAGTATACCTTTTTCAACATGAGAGTCAAACTTTCCGATTTTGTCATCTTCTCTTTTAATGTAGAATTTACTTCCAAAAACTTTGAAATGCTTCGCATTCCTTGCTCTTCCATTCAATATTTCGTAGGGAGTTTTATCAGTGTTGTTTTTGAGCATTCCTTTTTTTTTGAATGTGAACTTCTGTATGCACTGCATGTACCCAAAAAATGTCTATCAACTTGGAATCCATTAACATAGTTTTGGCCATTTCCTGTATTGTCCTGTTCTTCCTTTTGATGACCCCATTTTGTTGTGGTGTCCTGGAAATGGAGAATTGACTCTTTATCCCATGCTTACTACAGAAGTCCATAAATTCCTTTGAGGTAAACTCTCCTCCATTGTCTGATCTCAAACATTTGATTTTCGAATCTATTTTATTTTCAACCATCTCCTTGTACATTTTGAAGTTCTCAAATTCCTCTAACTTCTTCCTGAGAAAAAAAACTACAATCAATCTTGTATAGTCATCAACTAATAGAATAAATTGTTGCTCACCTTTCAAACCCTTTGTTCTAGTCAGTCCAACTAGATCAGTATGCACAATTTCTAGCGGTCTTGTTGTGGAGTATTCATTTGATTTGAACTTGGTCTTGGTTTTATTTCCTTGTTGAAAATGCTTGCATAATGTATTTATTGGCTTCATGATCATGCAAATTTCTTTGACTGCTTCCTTTTTGCTGACCTTGAAAATATTATCAAAATTTATGTCACCCATTCGTTTGTACCATAACCAAACTTCATCTTCCTTTCCCAAACAACACTTTTCCTTTCCAAATTCACTTAGTACATATATGTTGCTTGGATTTCTCACAGCTGTCGCCACCACTCTGCCTGAATATGCTTTTCTTATCTCACATTTCTATGAATTAAACACAAGTTTGTGGCCTTGGTCACCCATTTGACTTACACTTAGAAGATTGTGTTTCATATCTTCCACTAGTAGAACATTTTATACCTTGGCATCCTTACTTCTAATCTTGACCGTGACTCGTCCAACGATTCTGGCTGAGTTGTCGTTTCCAAAAGAGACTGATCCATCTCTTTTATTTTTCAAAGTTAGAAACTTGTCCTTATCACCTGTCATGTGCTTTGAACAACCACTGTCAACATACCATCCATGTTTCTTATGTTGCACTTGTAGAGAAAGTGCACATTCTTCATTGTTGTACTAATTTTTCTTTCGTACCCATATTCTTTGTGATTCTTATCTGTGAGTATTGTTATTTTGTTGTGATTCTCTTGGAGGAACTGTCATTCTACAATCTTTGGCCATGTATCTGTTGTGGGGTATTCTACCCTACGGACTAACAAGCTAGGGCTTAAACTTGTATGCAGATCATGACCCTTCAGAAATAACTTTTAACCTTCTACCCTAACCTAAAACCCTTTTTCACAAGCAAACAAGGGAAGAACCAACTAACCTTTTTTATCGACGGTTGGTGTAGATCCTCCGTTGAGCTTTATCTCCTTGCTTCTGCTGCTCCTTCCAAAAATCGATCCTGCAATCAAGACAAAACTAGGCATGCATGCTATTGTTCTACTAGAGGGTTAGAGATTAAACACAAATCACATAAAACATATAAGACTCATTTATTTGGGATGGGAAAAGCATCTTTTTATTAATATCAATATGAACCAACTTACAATGATTACCGAGACTGGCCACCGTTCCTCGATCCTGATCCTGGGCTCCTCCTCTTCTTTGTCCTCCAACTGCTTTGCTTGAATTCTCCTAAAGCTTGAGGAAAGGCTAAAGGGTTGGGACAAAACGGATTCGGCAATTGGGTAGAGTTTCTTTGCTATGATTTTTCCTTCCTTGAATAGTACCCCTACCCCTTCTTTTATAGGCTAGAAGGAGCTAGGGTTTTAGACGAACTCTCGGCCATGCATGGCTGGGAGTTCCAGTTAACTGACCCAAAGCTTTTCGTCCCGGCGGAAAATTTCTTGATTTTTTGCTTTGTTAGGTAAACGCGGGCTGTAGTGGGCTAGCCTGTGGTCCACCGCGTGCAGTAGAAGGCCAACAAGTGGTCCAACGTGCCCAGTGTTAGGTTAGGGCGCGGGTTGCTTATTTTAAGTGGTTTTTCAAGGTTTTATTCAGCATGGCTTTGGCAAGGAAGAGACATGAGTTGGCCTGATGCCAGGTAAGCCTGTGTGGTGGATTTTAGGGTTATAACAGTATCCAAAGTTGTTACACTTGTAGCATTCAACTTCGGTACTCAAGGATTCAAACCTGTTGTAGCTTCTTCTCTACATTTCATTATACCTTATTGGATAATAATTTCTTGTATAGACTTCATAGCTGTTTCTTTTTCTGTTGTTGGCTCTACAATTCACAACCTTGTGCCCAATATTATTACATGAATAACAAAATAAAATAAAAATTGTTTGATACCTAGGAGATGGATATCTTTTGAATGATGCTTCTTTTCTGAATCCTTCTTCTTGTTGAGATATTTTTACTTTTGAATGCTGCTGATTTTGAATTTTGAATCTTCTTGGAGGTGGAGTATATATGTTATCTTCCTTTTGAAACTTCTTGTCTTCTTACTTCTCATTAGATCCTCTGAATGTCTTTGCATAGTTTATTTACTTTATTTCTCGATCTATTGTTTTGGAGCTTGATCATGTTATCACATAATTTTGTGTGGAGTCATATGTGTTCATTGTTGTGAATACCTAAGTCTGTATCCTTTCCCTGTCTCTCTCCTTTTCGCAAGCCAGATCTTGAATTTTCCCCTTCGACTGTTAAAGTCATTTCAAGTGCCCTGATTCCCCTTGATGTCTTACCCGAAAGGAGTCTTGGCCCCAAGCCCCTCTGTTTTCCCCAAAGGCAAACACTCATCTCATTTTGTTGCAGTCACTGGTCTCTCCGATTCCCCAACCCACAACCAAATTGTTTAGGTCCTTGATCCGAAATCAGATCCAGAAGCCTGATAGGGCTTGAAAAATGCTCAAAAATGAAAGTGCTCGGAATGCGATGAAACCTATGCCATTGTGTCTGTCTCGTCTTCCTGATTCCGGTGGTATATTTACTTTGTCAAACGGGCTCCGTATGGAGAAGATATCGCGTTCTGTTCGAAAAGTCAAACAGGCAAAAAAAGAAGAAGGGGGATGACTGTACAGTCCGTATAGTCCACGTGTCATGTCCGTACAACTGACGTGGCAGGTCCGTACAGCTGATGTGGTGGTTCCATAATGTGACACGTGGCAGGTCCGTACAGGGGACACGTGGCAGCTCTAGGGAGTGACACGTGGCATGCAAAATTGGACGTTTGAAGGTACAGTTGAACCAGTGTCGAGGTGACACGTGTCACAACTAAAAGGGTGACACGTGGCAGGGTGATGTCAGCAGCTGACGTGGCAGGCTGATAGAGCGTACGACAGGGCTGACGCAGCAGGTCGACGTGGCAGTACGGCGATGATGTGGCAAGGTTGACATGGCTGGCACGTGGGCCAATCAGCAAGCGACGCGTGTCATGGTTCGGTTGGTTGGTAAGGGTGCCACGTGGCCCAATCAAGGGCTTCCACGTGGCACCCCATTATTGGTTGTTGGTTATGTGTTAAAAATTGTTTTGGTATGTTGCCGGGGGTCGAACCTGCGACCTCCGGGTGGCCGAAAGGACTGGCAAGGTTGGGCTAGCCACCCGCCCCGCCTGTGGTACTTGTTATGTATTCGATGGAAAATTTATTTGAATTTTGTTTGAGTTTTGGCCGTTGGCAAAAAGGGGTCGGGGCTTAGCCCCAACCCTCGGCGTTAACACCACAACACACGACCATTCGCCACGACCGAGAGCTGATCCGTTTTGGGCACGGGTAAGTTGTAACCGCCCGGTCACGTGCACTTCGCCATACGACCCGGAGCCGGTACCCATTATATAGCGCGGGGGTTATATAACCAACAAGCCACGATCCCATGCAATTCGCCACAAGACCAGGGTTAGCGTTGGGGAAAAGGGGCCAGCGCCATGGCGCGTGGCCATATGGCACCGATGTGACCACACCAAAGGGGCGCGCGCCCAGGGTTCAGGGGCTGCGGCCCAATAACTATAGAAAAGTGGGTTTTATATAACAAAATTTGGTTTTGTTATTATAATTATGCCTATTATTAGCAGATTCTCTCCATTTTGGGGGGATATTGGGCATTTTTGGAGGCCAAATTCTTGGAGGAAGTTGGGGATGAGAAACCAACTTCAAGCCTATATAAACCAGGCCTGTTTGAGGCCATGGACAATCATTCAGAGTAGAGTTATGCTGAAGAAAAGCCAAGCCAAAGTCAGTTTGATGCAGGGAAGCTTTTGAGGTGGAGACGCTGTCGGATCGTTTCTGGGAGCTTGGAACATCCGTTTTGCATGTCGTTTTCTTTGCAGGGTTCTACAGATCTGGGAGAACAAGACCAGATCAGTCTTGTATCCATTTGGAATTGCAGCAATGTAATTTTGAGCACTTGAACAGAAATAAAGAAGCCTCCCCCACAGAGAAAAGGCCCGGAGACGTAGGCAAAAGTTGTGTCGAACTCCGTTATCAATCTGCGTGTTATGGTTTGCTGTTTCTATTTTCATTTCATATCTGCATATGTGTATTTGGTTGTGATAATTCCTTTTCTTTCCTCATTCTTTCGCTAAATTCTCAAATGGTGAATTAACACATGCAAAATTAAAACTCAACCATAGTCATTTAAAAGATCCTACGGATCAAGTGGTATCAAAGCTAGTTGACGTTTGGATTTGAGTTTTGCATGTTAACCAGGGAAAAGCTACAGCGTGGTGAAGGCGAGCTTGTTGCAGAGAATCCATTAATTGGATTAAGAAAAAGAGCTTCTTTCAAAGAGATGATGGCATTGGACGAAGGGATTTCTCAAGAAGAGAAAGAGTTCCGGAAAACATTCCATGCTATGTTGGAGATGGTGACAGTTTTGTATGAAGATTATTTAGAATGGAAACGACCAGTTTTGGGTAATTCTTCGAAAGGCAAAAGTGAAGAGGAAGAGGACCATCCTCACATTCCTCCTTCACCTCCATCAACACCTCCTTCTTCTCCTTCTTCTTCAAGTTCAAGTTCTAAATCTAATGAGAAGAAAAATGTTCATAAGCATAAACATGAAATGCCATTGTTAAAACTTGATGTAAAATTTGAGTTGCCCATATATGATGGTGACGTAAATGCAGAAAAACTTGATAACTGGATTAGACAGATGGAGGTATACTGCAGTGTGCAACAAATCAAGGATGAGGCCACACAAATTAAATTGGCATCTTTGAGACTTGCAGGTACAACTCTTATCTGGTGGCAAAGCAAACTGCAAAAAGGAACACAAGATGTGGGTAAGGTATTTCCATCATGGAAGAATTTCATTTCTTCACTTAGAAAATAGTTTTATCCTTTGGGTTATAAAGAAAAAGCAATCATTGAATGGAAATCTTTAAAGCTAAGAAAAGGACAATCAGTGCAAGAATACATCGATGGATTTAGAAAAATGGCATTAATGTTAGACATTCCTTTGCAAACAC
>CBVK0101384002.1:0-14050 GCA_900067695.1 Picea abies | reverse complement strand
GCTCTTCCGATCTCACTGTTCCAGCACCAACTAGATGGAAGCACCAACTTCTAGTCACACAGGCACCAACCTGTATAACATAGAACAACAGTTCTCCCTTGCACCACCCTGCCACCCTGGTTTCTCTGGCTGCAACCAGNTTCTCCCTTGCACCACCCTGCCACCCTGGTTTCTCTGGCTGCAACCAGATGGAAGCTACAACTCCCTGTGTTCAAGCACCGACTTGAAACTCAGAGGACAACAATCCTCCCTAGCACCTCCCTACCACCCTGAGATATAAAGTTTTCTATTAGTAAATTTATCACAGTGATACAATATTTATCAATGGCTTACCGGTCTTATCACTGTTCTGCTACACTGCTCTGCTCTGCCTGCATCAGTGTCTTCCTGCACACATTCCTTGCGCTTTCTGTTCTTCTGCCTTTTATGCTCTGTGCGCCATGTCCCTTCTATGCACCATTCCTCTTCTGTGCATTTCAGCTGCTGCACCCTGCCTCCTTCTACACGCATGAATGACTCTCAATAGCCAAACCATCTCTTCTCTGTTCTTCATTTTTATAGTCTTTGTGCACCTTGTGCATGCTGCATGCGCTATCTTTTCACAGCTCCACTGAGCTTCACTTCGGGATGTGCATGTCGATCTCACACTGAGTCCTCTACCAGTTTATCCTCGCAAGGCTTCATTCTCTCTGACAATTCCTCCATGTTTGTTCTGCATGTATGCCCATTTATTCTGAGCTTTTTTTCTTTTCTTGGCAGTAACAGTCTTCGACCCATTTCCATCTGTCAGTTGACTCTATGATGAGTCTACACTCTATTGGTAGTTGCCTCAAGACACTTCGCCTTCTCTGGCGATCACCCTTAAGTCTCTTCGAGTCCTCTGGCATAAACCATTAGTGATTTCTAGCAGTTACACTGCGAACCTCTCCATCCTTATGCCTTTGGCACCTTTCACCTTTCCTTTCACATGTGGCCTTAGGTGGTGACCAAACTCCTATTTATAAGGTGCTTTCGCGACTCGCGTTTCGGGGATCTGGGGACGAGGCATCTCGACTCTCCAAGTCGCGATCTCCGAAATGGAGCTTAGCTGCATGATAGCTCCTCCCTTAAACCTTCGACAATGTGACCTTGGTTGTGACCACAGGCCTAATCAAAAAGGCATTTCACGATTTTGCATTTCAGGTTTTCTCTCATGAGTCTCCTTGACTCCTCATATTGTGAACCCCGAAATGGAGCCTAGCTATGCTAGCTCCTTCCTTCAAGTGCCCACGACAATGACCAAGCGCTTATCCATAAAGGGATTTCGCAATTCGCAATTCGACAATTTTGCCGTGAGTCTCCTTGACTCCTCCACTTCCGGTACCTGAAATGGAGCCTAGCTACGCTAGCTCCTTCCCCTCACATAACCACCGGTGGTGACCATAGCCTACGACAAAAAGGCGTTTCGCATTTCAGCATTCCTGTGATGAAGGGTCTCGACACTCCAAGTTGCGATCACCGAAACTCTGAAAATGGAGCCAGATCAATGGTTCACGCTTTCTCTTGATCAACGAATCAGATTGAATTGTTGTTTCGTGTTTCACGATTTCGACAATATTGTGGTGAGACTTCACGACTCTCCATATCGCGATCTCTGAAATGGAGCTTAGTTGTTAGCGCCTTCCTCCAACTCTCGAGGATGTGACCACAACCTATGACCACTCACTAATCATTTGAGTGCTTCACTCTTCAGATCAACGATCCACATTCCGTGGTAATCGGACGACTATCCACCGCCCCAGAACTTCAGCTTTCAAGACTTTGGGGGAGTGTTGATACTAAAACTCCCGAAGTGACGTCATTCTTGCGTCACTCAATGACGTGTCACAAGCTTATTAACTGCCACTTGTCATTCATATTCGTGATTTTCACGTTCCTGAAATGCCGAATCAACTTAACACTTGTCATTGCTTGATCGTGCCACGTGTCATTGCTGACGTAGGCTGCCACCTGTCCTTGCTGACGTGGTCTATCACGATCTACCTCTTGGATCTAGTGGCCCAGATTCGTCCTTGATCCAATGGCTAAGATTGTTTCGCGATTTCACATATCGCGAGTTAGAGAGGTTAGGAGCCTCCTTCCTTTAACCTTTCAGTCAGCGAAAAAACTATCGCTTTCCACGTGTCCCTCTTAGATCAACGGTCAAGATTTTATCACGATTTCGCAACTTCACGAGCCTTCGTCGTGCCTGATCAACAGTCCAGATCAATCCTCAATCCAACGGCCTAGATCATTTCGAGATATTGCATATCATGAGTTCAAGAGGTTAGAACACCTCCTTCCTTTGGATTTCCCGATCTGCGAAACTCCGAAACAAAGTCTTTGACATGCTCTGATCCTTTGCCACGTGTCCTCTTTGATAATGGATGGACCACCTACGTTTGGGATTTTGTAAGCCCGCTTCTCCTTGCACTTTAAAGAACGTGTAGGTTCTCCTGGATCCAACAATGGTCGGACCCCGCGCTCGGATCTAATGCTCGAGATCTGTTCTCCCTTTGTGCGCTCCTCCTCTTGAGCTTATCCTTCTTGGGTGTTCTTTCCATCAATGACAATCTCATCATTGCTGTTCCTGTAAACATGCCAACAATAGGTTCATAAATCAGGGACAATTCTTCTTCTATGCTTGAGAAGAATAGTCCAGATAGCTCATGGTTGATGTTTAACTTTATGAGGGCAGATACTCTTCCAGATCTCACAGATGTGAGTGGAAGAATGGCCCAGATGACTCAGTTCGTATCATGATATTGTTTATGCAGGTTGATATAAGATGATATGATTGTTGAAGAGACTGTATGTCTCGAGATAATAGCTGTATGTTACTGTGGTGGATGTGATCCACTGGTAGTGACTGTGTGTCACTGATTAGTAGCAGTGTGCTACTAGGAGTGGTTGTGTACCATTGGATAGTAGTTGTATACTACTATAAATAAACACAGTTGTGTTCTATTGGATGGCATTGTTCTGATTGCCATGGAGACTATCTAGTTGGATAGTGATGATGGTGCTCGTGATTTGATCATGAGATAACTTGTGTGGCTATGATGATGCTATCGGTTGAATGGTATGTTTGTGCTCAAGACCGTTGCCTTTAATACCTCCCTAGCTAAGAGGGAGTGTTGATATTATGGTAGCTACGAGAGGTATTAACCTCTACGTGTAACCTTTGACAAGTCTAGAATATTACAGGAAGCAAGAGAAAACCTAAAAGGTTAGAAAATAACCTTAGAAGACTAGTCGGCTCAAGATAATAATTTATATTAAATTATTATCCTCCAGGAAGAGAAGTCGGCCCAGTCAAGTGAGTTGGATTAGTATAAATAGAGGGCGCTAGAGCTCATTTGGACACTCACTCTCACAACTTCATAAGGACAAGTGGTGCGAATGACTGGAGGAGAGTTGCAACTGCTGCAGTGGTTACTTGGTCTTTGGTTATGGTCGAACTTTCTGCTTGCTTATGGTATGGTTGGACTTTCTTCTTGCTTATGGTTTGGACTTTTTGCTTGGTATGATATCTTTGGAGAGAGGTACGCTACCTTGGTTGGCTATTGGTTCTAGGGTTTGATTCCAGAATTATACTATATGTCAAGGTTAAGGTGCTCAGGGGTGGCCTTTGTGCCTATGGTTGGGTGACAATATTGCTATATTGTCTACGGTGAAACGAGCACACCTATTTTTCTAACATGGACAATGCTTGGGGCACAATCCTCCGAGTGCCATCAACATTGTCCTATCCTAAACCCTAAGCTTCACCTAGATCTAGTGTAGAGACCCCATAGCCCTATCTAGGAACTGGTCTATCCTTGTATTCAACCACTCAAAAAACCCAAAATCCATTTTTCTTTTTGTCTTTTTTTTTTCTATTTTTTTTAATTTGCAATTTAGGGTTAGTCACGTTTATCTTGGATCTATATTGCTTGAGCTTGAATGGTATATCTCTTATTCAATTCATGCTAACTTGCTTTCAAAGAACATTATTCTAGTTGGCATATAGAGGGTTTTTGATATTTCTAAAAGGATCTAACCCGTTGGTATAATGATGCATCTCTGATTTAAATCTAGTTTGTGGACTCCCTAGAAGTTCATGTGTGTGTTAGCACAAATTTCCGCACTAGAGGAAATGGAATGACTTTGTAAATTTGTGGTAGAAATACATGTAAGATATAGGAGGATTTGTCAAACTTGTCACCAACAAATCTCCTCTATGTTTGGGCTGATGCTTACCAACCTCGGGGAGGGGGGGGGTCCCTAGTTTCTCATGTGTTGATTTTCACACTGTAAATCTACAATTAAAAATGATATACTAACACAAGAAAGAGATCTTTGGCATGCAATTAAGCAACCAAATAATTTGTGATAACAATTTTGAAATTAAGGGTGGAAATTCTTGTAATGCCACTTTCCAAATAGGAGCTCCTGAGAGGAGGCTTAATGGTCTAAACCGCCCCGTTAGACTATAGCCAGGGCCAGAAAGGGGTAAACAGGGTCACTAGAGGTCACTTCAGTCACCGGTGTTATATTCGGAAAGTGACATTGAGCTAAAAAGGGTAAAAAGCAATTTTAAGTCAGTATGGGCTAAAAATAAAAGTCAACAATGAATTAGGGTTTCAGCAGTGATTTAGGGTTTTGGAAGTCAATAGTGAATTAGGGTTTTAGTAGTGATTTAGGGTTTTGGAAAGCTATAAAGGAAGAGTCAACGACCTAATTCATGATTATGCAGATTATGACTTGTCATTGAGGAGAAGAGGCACATCTCAGGAGAGATAGTTCAGTGGATTTTAGGAGGAAGACACTAGTTGGCTGATTTCGGTGTTGAGAGACACACCCTAGTCACCGGGGAATTCAGGTCTTCCATCATTCTTCAGCAGCAGTTACACAGTGTTCAACAGCAAGGACGCATTCATCCAGAGTGAGGGCGCAGCTTCTGAGAGGGGTTTTAGTCGACTTATCCCATCCAGGGAGAATTCCGAGATTTCCCTCCGACCCATTTGAGAGGAAGGAAAGACACATCTTTTGCCTGGTTCCTCATCAGATTCCGACGAAGGAATCAACTGGGGTGTATTTTCCAAACTTGGACGTGCAACACTTTTGGCGGATACATTTGGGGTTCCAGAACGAGCATCAGGCCATATTCAGAGAAACCCTTTCAACCCATTTCCCAGTAGACCAAGGCGGTCATTTTGAGACACATCTTGTCCGATTTTGACAGTGGAATCCCTAGGACGCATTTTGCCAGAGAAAGAGGGGCGCATTCCGCCAGGGGGATCCATCCGGGGTCCAAACTCACCAACAAAAGGGTTCGACAATTACCAGTACTGAGGACTAGAGCAAGGTGCATCATTTGGGACAGTTTCCAGGCCATTCCGAGAAGTACAGCTCCCAGGGCGAACTTTCCAGACTTCCAGAAGTTACCGTCAGAGGTGCCATAGTCCCAGCGCATCATTGATTCCACAGTGCTCCCATATTTCAGGTATTATCTTTTAGTTGCTTATTTGTATTCCGGCTAAGATCCTTTGTCTGTTGATCTAGTCGAGTATTGTCAGTTTATTCAGCCGCATTCGACCATTTTGTAATCCACAGAGATATCATAATATAAACTTTTCAGTCCTTTGTCACATTTGGTATTTGTATGATCATTTATATGCTGTAAATGATTAATCCTACACACACATTAGCAACGTTTCCTAGACTAGCCAAGTCAGGAACATTACAGTGGTATCAGAGCTTTAGTCCTGCCAGCCTGTGACTAAAGACAATGAGTGCAGCAGAAGACCTAGAGGGTCGTGAACACGTAGGTGACGAATATGTCACTTACAACAGACATAAGGAAATAAGGCATAGGCCTGACTTTCCCCCTTTTCCTCCTAGCTTAGAGGAAGAGGAAGAGGCACATAGAGAAGCATAGAGAAGGGCAGGGCGTGAGGCTGAGCGCGAGGCAAAGAGGATGTTAGGAGACAGATATGAGCGACCAGAGGGCAGTGGCAAGGCCCCCGTAGATCCAGAGACAACTTTCATGTAGGTTATCAACGATATGTTAGCTAATCAACAGACCATGTCTCAGTGGTGGTTGATAGATTGGCTAGAGTGGGCACCCCAGACACACAAGTCCCGCATGCAACATAGGATAACTTAGGAGCAGGTAGTAGACCCCAGTCACCCTCTTGCACATACACCTCTGTGAGTAAGATTCCCATACCCTTGTTTCCTAGTTTCCAGAGGGCAGCCCCGGTAGCCGCACCGCCACCAATAGCACAGAGGCCACCCACTCATGCAGAGGACATTGCAGAGTATAGGAGGGAGTACACAGCATTGGGTCGTGACTTCCACTAGGACACGACCCTAGTCGAGTACTGCGGACTCAGACTCAAGAACCGTCCCAAAGAGATACAGAGGGGAGGACCGCAACAACAACAAGGGCATAACATGAATTTCATCCGAAAATTTGGTAAACTCACCATACCTTCTTTCGACGGATCACCCAAATGCACTGCCAGAGCTTGAGTACAGAAGCTAGACACATACTACAAGCTCAACCAGATGACCAAGACAGAGGCCATCAATTTCACGACCTTACACTTGGAGGGTGAGGCACACGAGTGGTGGTATCATGGATTGGTGACAATGGGTCACAACCGCATCACTTCCTATAGGGAGTTCACAAAGAGGCTCATGGACAGGTTTGATAGGAGGGATCCCGAGATCCACTTCAGGGATCTAGCCTAGTTGAGACAAATTGGCACATCAGAGGTGTTCATCACAGAGTTTCAGCGGGTAGCCGTGGCAGTGACAGATATATTAGAGCCCAGGCTGATCATGCTATTCACAGAGGGACTCACCGAGCCTTTGAGAGGATGGGTGAAGGCATACATGCCTCCCACCTTGCATGATGCCATCCTTCGCACTCGAGATTTGGCAGACTCAGTGCCAAAGACTAAAACCTTTTCCAAACCCTTCGTACCGTAGAAGGATCGAGACAGGAAGCCATTCCAGAGAGAATGGAAGGGCAAGGAGAAGCTAGATGATGAGACTAGGCGAGATCTTATGAGGAATAAGCTTTGCTTCAACTGCAGCGACCCTTGGGTCCCAGGCCACTGATGCATGGGCAAGGGAGAGATTCATTATATTGAGGTGGTAGCAGACAGTGTGGACAGTGAGGAGGAGGAGCAGAATAGTGGATCCACTAGCTCAGAGGAGGAGTCAACACAGGCAGAGGATCAACCTCCCCATAGACCTCCGACACCGGTAGGAGCCCATCCTCCAGTAGTCCCACAACTGTCTGAGCAGGCTAACAAGAGGAAACCAACAAAGGGAGGAGTCATAGCGACCCTTTCTGGTGTTCCCAGGTATGATACCCTCCGGATCAGAGGGACTATTCATGGGCAACATGCAATCACCCTGATAGATGGTGGGGCCACCCACAACTTCATCTATGCTTCACTAGTATTGAGACGGGCATTTCAGATAGAGGATTTTGAGGGGTTTGACGTTGCAACAACAGATGGCCACACAATGGAGTGTCTAGACAAAGTTCCAGACTTGGAGGTAAAGTTAGGCAATTATACAGTGAGAGATACATTTTATGTGGTTGACCTATCTGACACAGATGTGGTGTTGGGAGTCCAGTGGATGATTACCTTGGGAAAAATCACCACCAATTACCAAACCTTGGAGATGGGATTCAGAGACCATGACGGGAAGAAGGTTGTTCTAAGAGGTATGTCGACATGAGCACCCATGATAGTTTCAACCAAGAGGATGGAGAGGATATTTAGACATGGGGAAGTAGCATATGCCGCCGAGTGTTTGATCACTACGCAAAAGGATTCGGAGGGTTGAAAACAGTACCATACATAGATCATGGATTTATTGGGACGACATCAACAAGTTTTTGAGGCAATTCCACCAGGGAGACCACCTGATAGGGGGTTTGAGCACACCATTGAGTTGGAGGAGGGGGCCAAACCTATGATCACCCCCCCCCTATCGTCATCCTAGGAGGTTCGAGGATGAGATAGAGAAGGCAATCAAGGAATTGCTGGTGATGGGACACATCAGACCGAGCAACAACCCATTTGCTTCTTCAGTTGTCTTAGTTTTGAAGAAGGATGGCACCATGAGGATGTGCATTGATTACCGAGCCTTGAACAAGAAAACCATCAAGAACCAGTACCCTATCCCACACATTGATGAGTTGATGGATGAACTGCATAGGGAAGTTTTCTTCTCAAAGATTGATCTACGCTCTGGATATCATCAGATCAACATCCGAGAGCAGGACATAGAGAAGACGACATTTCGATGTCATTTTGGACACTTCGAGTTCCTGGTTATGCCATTTGGGCTAACCAATGCACCCACTACATTCCAGTCTTGCATGAACCATATATTCAGGGATCAATTAAGGAAACCAGTCTTGGTTTTCTTTGACGACATCTTGATCTATAGCCGGTCATGGCAAGAGCATATGAGGCACCTAGATGAGGTATTGAGCATCATGGAGGCACAGTCATTATATGCCAAAGAGTCCAAGTACGAGTTCGGTATGACAGAGTTGCTTTACTTGGGCCACATCAGTGCACAGGGGGTAAAGGTGCACCAAGAGAAGATCAGGGCCATTTTGGATTTGCCGACGCCCAGGAATGTGACAAAATTGAGGAGCTTCTTCAGGCTATGCAACTATTACAGGCGGTTCGTCCGAGGTTTTTCTCAGATTGGAGCACCGCTAAGAGATCTTACCAAGCATGGGGACTTCATATGGACCGCAAAATCACAGGGAGCCTTTGATCACATGAAGGAAGTCACAGGCACTTGTCCAGTGTTGGCACTACCGGACTTCACCTTGCCATTTGTACTAGAGTGTGATGCATCTGGCGAAGGGATCGGTGTAGTTTTGATGCAGGGAGGACACCCCATTGTATTCGAGAGTTGTAAGCTTAGTCAACCTGAGAGGTTGTACTCCATTTATGACAAGGAAATGTTGGAAATCATGCATGCCTTGACCAAGTTCAGACAATATTTGGTGGGCAACAAATTTGTGGTCAAGACCGATCACAGCAATTTGAAATATTTCCTTGAGCAGAAGGACCTCAGTGAGCGCCAACATAAATGGGTGACGAAGGTACATGCATTCGACTTTGACATAGAGTATGTCAAGGGGAAGAAGAACATTGTGGCCGATGCACTATCGAGGAGACCTACGACATGTTCTTTGATGGAGATTTTAGCAGATTGGAAATCCCACTTGTTAGTGGAATATTCAAAGAACAAGTTCGCTTGTGAGGTGATGGATGGGTAGATATAGGATGACCGGTATAGGGTCATTGTCGATGTCATATTTTACAAGGATAGAGTCTACTTGGTGCCAGATTCAGGGCTCAAGAAGAAGATCCTCACTGCAGTTCATGATTCACCTCTAGCAGACCATCAAGGGTTTTTCAAAACCTATAGACAGATCAAAGAGAGGTTCTCATGGAAGGGCCTCAAACAAGACGTTATGAGACACGTCAATGAGTGTGTGACTTGCCAGCAGAACAAGTCAGAGCATGCTCTTCCAGTAGGGATATTTCAACCACTCCCCATTCCAGAGCAGAAATGGGAGAGTATATCTATGGACTTCATCACAGGTCTACCCAAGGTCCAGAGTAAGGACTGTATCTATGTAGTGGTCGACAGATTGACCAAGTTTGCTCACTTCTATGCCATAACGACAGAGTACAACGCAGTTCAGGTAGTCGAGCTTTTCTTCAGGGAGATTTTCAGACTTCATGAGTTGCTGAAGAACATCGTCAGTGATAGGGATAGTCAGTTCATAGGGACATTCTAGAGAGAGTTGTTTCGGTTGGTGGGGACGGAGTTGACACCTAGCACCAACTATCACCCTCAGACAGATGGGCAGACCGAGATTGTCAACAAGTGGGTTGAAGGGTATTTGAGAAACTATGTAGGAGGATAACAAAGAACGTGGGTAAAGTGGTTACATTTAGGAGAACATTGCTACAACACCACCTTCCACATGTCCATTGGTATGACACCCTTCCGAGCATTGCACGGATATGATGCTCCCACGTCGGTAGACTTGGTCTTCGGGGAGAGCAGAGCTCCCAAGGCCAAGGATTGGATCATAGAGAGTCAGGAGATTCTCAAGTTGTTGAAAGAGAACCCGCAGACAATGCAAAACCGACATAAGATAAGTGCAGATAGGCACAGGATAGAGCGCAACTTTGAGATTGGAGATTTGGTTTTTTTGAGACTCCAACCCTACAAACAGTAATCTCTGAAGAAGAGTGGGGCCGAGAAGCTCAAGCCCAAATTTTATGGTCCTTACAAAATCATGCACCGAGTAGGCGAGGTTGCTTACGAGCTAGATCTTCCAGAGGGGAGCAAGATTAATAACGTGTACCACGTGTCTTGCCTAAAAAAGGCAGTGGGACAATTTATTAGCACATCAGAGGAGCTTCCCCTGTTGGATGAGGAGGGATAGTTGGAGTTAGTTCCATAGGAGGTTTTGGAGTTCCAGGAGCGAAAACTAAGGAGCAGGGTCATCAGAGAGTGTTTGATCAGATGGAGAGGGCTTCCAGTAGAGGACGCTACTTGGGAGAGCGAGCAGGTGTTGCAGCAACTTGGACTGGTATTGTTTGAGGACAAGCAATTTTGGGAAGGGAGGACTGTAATGTCCCTTTCCAAATAGAAGCTCCAGAGAGGAGGCTTAATGGTCTAAACCGCCCCGTTAGACTATATCTAGGGCCAGAAAGGGGTAAACATGGTCACTAGAGGTCACTTCAGTCACCGGTATTCTATTTGGAAAGTGACATTGAGCTAAAAAGCACTTTTAAGTCAGTATGGGCTAAAAATAAAAGTCAACAGTGAATTTGGGTTTCAATAGTGATTTAGGGTTTTGGAAGTCAACAGTGAATTAGGGTTTTGGTAGTGATTTAGGGTTTTGGAAAGCTATAAAGGAAGGGTCAACGACCTAATTCATGATTGTGCAGATTATGACTTGTCATTGAGGAGATGATGCACATCTCAAGAGAGATAGTTCAGTGGATTCCAGGAGGAAGACACCAGTTGGATGATTTCGGTGTTGAGAGACACACCCTAGTCACCGGGGAGATCATTCAGGTCTTCCATCATTCTTCAACAACAATTACAAAGTGTTCAACAACAAGGGCACATTCATCCAGAGTGATGACGCAGTTTCTGAGAGGGTTTTTAGTCGACTTATCCCATCCAGGGAGAATTCCGAGATTTCCCTCCGACCCATTTGAGAGGAAGGCAAGGCGCATCTTTTGCCTAGTTCCTCATCAGATTCCGACGGAGGAATCAACTGGGGCGCATTTTCCAGACTTGGACGTGCGACACTTTTGGCGGATACATTTGGGGTTCTAGAATGAGCATCATGCCATATTCAGGGAAACCCTTCCGACCCATTTCCCAGTAGACCAAGGCGGTCATTTTGAGACACATCTCGTCCGATTCCGACGATGGAATCCCTATGATGCATTTTTCGAGAGAAAGAGGGGCGCATTTCACCAGGGGGATCCATCCGGGGTCCAAACTCACCAGCAGAAGGGTCCGACAGTTACCAGTACCGAGGACTAGAGCAGGGCGCATCATTTGGGACCATTTCAAGGCCATTCTGAGAAGTACAAGTCCCAGGGCGAACTTTCCAGACTTCCAACAGTTACTGTCAGAGTTGCCATAGTTCCACCGCATCCATTGATTCTGCAGTGCTCCCATATTTCGGGTATTATCTTTTAGTTACTTATTTGTATTCCGGCTAAGATCCTTTGTCTGTTGATCTAGTCGAGTATTGTCAATTTATTCAGCCGCATTCGACCATTTTGTAATCCACAGAGATATCATAATATAAACTTTTCGATCCTTTGTCACATTTGTTATTTGTATGATCATTTATATGTTGTAAACGATTAATCCTACACACACATTAGCAGCGTTTCCTAGACTAGCCAAGTCAGGAACATTACAATTCTCCTTAATTTTAGTATAAAAAATGGTGGAAATAAAGAGAAATGAAAGCGCTTATAAGTGGTAAATATTACCAAAATAAAAGGCTACATAAACGTCTAAACATTGCACAAAGAAAACTACAAAGTACCAACAAGCTTTGAGAGCCATAAAGAAGCATAGTCAAGCTTTCCTTTGCATAAACCAAGAGGTTGATTACACAATAGAGACAGATACATAATTGGTCCAATGTTGATCCCTGCACAAAGTATAGAAGCTAGAGTAGAAGAGGAGAAGAAGAATGAGAGAGAGATATGATGCTTCCAAAAGAAAATTCCCACCTCCAACCAAGATCAACCTTCTCCTTTTAATGCTCAATGTGGTCGAATTACCCATGCAAGACTCCTTCTCTATCCCATGCACATTAGTGAGTTAAGTGAGGTGAGGTGGCCTTGAACTCAAGTTAATATGGAGGTATCTCAATCCAAGTGAAACTCCTCCCTCATGCACATTAGTGTGAGTTTTTGTAGCTCGAAGGTACTTCTGCATTGGCGGTGCCCAGCATGCGGAAGTAACTGAGAAAATGTCTCTCTCTAGTGACTTTATATAGTTAGGGTCTTTCATTATTTAATGAGAAAAAATGACTTTATAATATTTGGGTCACTTAAGTGATTTAAGTGAACTCAATGTGAGATTAAGTCACATTTGTTGATCTTGAGATGGCAAGATTTAATCTTGGCCATTGAGATCTAGGGTTAGGGTAGTTATTTATTAATGAGTTATTAAAGGAGCATTTGAGAGAGATGGGGCACACATTGCAAGAAGAGACTTTTGGGAGAAGGAATGAAAGGAAAGAAGAGGAGCAACAGTAAGGGCACAAATCCAAAGAGGAAAAGGGGGCATGCATCCCAAGAAAGCTACAACATTTAATAGACAGTCTATACCACATGTTATCCCCGATTTTTAGGGATAACTAGGAGATCATGTCTCGAGGCCCACAAGTCCTAGACATGGAGTACCGAGAGTAGGATTGACCTGAGCATGGCCCTGGAGGGCCCATCCTTTTCTTCTTCCATCAACTTTGTCTTGTCAGCAACATCAACATCCATCACCATCGGCTTGGTCTTGTATCAGAAGAGGTTCTTGCTCCATGAGGTAATTAGTCCAGGTATCATGGTATGTGTCACTTTTGATCATTGAAACCTTTAAATATATGCAAATGATTCCTTTTATCTCTAACAACTGCTTGGATCTTACATTAACCTAAATGACCATGCTTGGGGAAATTGACTGGGTGCCCTAGCAAGCCTGTGCCCATAGGTCTTGGTTTGCCACTAGGGGAACTTCTGAAAAGCCATCATCCGCTTCCATCATAGCACCACTGTTTCATCTTATCTCCCGCTCATTTATCCCATTCCCCTTGTCCGAGCATTGGGTTGACCTATTTGTAGGATTGCACCTTATCTCGTGGGAAGAAGGGGCTAAAGGCCCAGAAGGTAAAAGTAGCTGGTAAAAGACAAAAGCCCAAAAATGAAACCTCGAGATGCTTCGCCCAGGGATCCCTGAGAAGGTAGTAAAAAGCCTCTCATCAAGAAACAAGAGGGACCGGAAAATAACAAAACAAGACCTAGTCAGAGGATGGGGGGTCTCATCACGAGCCAACCTATTAAGTCCATGGGTACCTAACAATATGACATTGCCACCATCTGGTTACCACACCAGGGCTGTGACCTTTGGTTGCCTGGCCAAGGGAAAGGGGGTCTCATCACAAGCCAACCTTCTCATCTCTATGAAAGTACTTGTGGGTAACACTGTCAGCTCTAGTCACCATGCCAAGGCAGTGTCCCCTGGTTAGTTCTTGAATGAAAAGAAAAAGAAGAAGAAAACCAAATAAAAGAATAAAGTCAAGAATGGGCTTGGAAAAAATGCATCCATGACAGGCACAACTCGCCTTTTGCAAAGGCACCCACAGGTAACATTTATGCATCCTTAGCCCTCACTGCACCCACATGTTTGGACATTCCCTAGCCACATCACCTCACTTACATGG
>CBVK0101383987.1:0-10374 GCA_900067695.1 Picea abies | reverse complement strand
AAGGTTTCTACATTTTAAAATAAATTTCCATCCTTAAAGTCATCCCTGATCAACACAAGTTTAGAATCATGAAATATGTGTAGGGAGTTTTCAGCCATGAAGAAGAGATAAGAGGAATGTATGTCCAAATGGTTAATGAAGGTACAAACTCAAATGTTCATGGAGAAGGTAAGGAAGAATGTATGAGCTTGGTAGATAAAAAGTTTAAAAAGAGATACATTGAGTTACAAAGCTGATAATGAGACACTTATGAAATCCAAGGAGCATCAGGAAGAATTCAACATCAATTTAATGCAGATCTTGGACATAATAGAGAAGAAGATGGATAAGGAGACCAAGTCAGGCATATCATGGAGCCATAATTCTCATGATAAGAGGGGAATGACATTGCACATCAGAAGCATTGGAAATCATCACCATCACTCTCCAAGACATTCAACTAGGAGAGTGCATAGCAGTTCAATCCCATCTCCTATCAGGAAGAAAAACAAGAAGTTTGGAGTGGATGAACTTCAAGGGGAAATGAACAAAATCAAGCCTCCAAATTTTTATGGTGAAAAAAAGAAGGATGAGGATGCAGAGACATGGCTGCTAAATATGAGAAAGTATTTTCAGTTGCATAATTACTCTTCATAGGCAGAAGGTAGAATTGATATTTATCAACTCAAGGGAAAATCATCAATGTGGTGGGATCATTTTGTGCAGGTACAACACATTGATGAGAAGAAGGTGACTTGGAGAGAATTCAAAAGGTATTTTCAAAGGAAATACTTGACTAAGAGATACTATGACAAGAAAATGAAGGAATTCTTTGAACTCAAGCTTGGAAGTATGACCATAGATGAGTATGAAAGAAGGTTTTTAGAGCTGCTGAAATATGTTTCCTTCATCAAAGATGAACAAGTTAAGATTTATAGATATTTGAGTGGGATACCATCTTTTATCAGTGACGGGATACAATATGATGGTCCAAAAACATTGGATAAAACTATAAGAAGGGATAAGTGTCTTTATGATCATCATAAATGGAAAGAAACTTACAAAAAATCTTAGGAAGACAAGAAGAAAAGAAAGATGGAACAAAGGAAGAAAGGAAATAAGCTACCATTATTCAGAAATAACTACCAGGAACAACCAACTTCTAAAGAATCCTGAATGACAGAGACATTAGGGAAAAAGCAAAGGAAACCACCTATTCAATGTTGGGGATGTAAGTGAGATCATATGTAAAAAGATTTCCCTCACATTAGTGAAAGAGTGAGAACTGTTCACAATGTACAACAAGAGGAAATAGTGGAGGACATGGGAATAAGTGTACCTAATATCTATGTAGCCTTGGAAAACAAGCAAGATAAGTTTCAATCACATATAATTGAAGTGGAAGGTAAGATCAATAACCATCCCATTACCATTTTAATTGATTCATGAGATAGTCAAAGTTATCTAGATCCTAAGATGGTGGAAACATTTCATTTACCAAGAAGCAAGCTTGGCAAACATTGGATGGTGTAGCTAGCTACATGAGCTAAACGAAATATTAATAAGATGGTCAAAGCATGTCCAATGAACATGAATGGACTGAACATCAACACAGATATGAACATCATACCTTTAGGTTCCTATGAATGCCTAGTTGGTATGGATTGGTTGGACCAACATCATGTTTTCCTAGACTGTTATAATAAATCATTTAATTTCTTGGATGAGGAAGGAAACTTAAGGATAGTACAAGGAATTCCCAGAGCAGTAACTTTTAGAGAAGTTGCAACCTTGTTGTTGAAGAAAAGTTATAGGAAAGGGTGCCAAATATTTTTCGCGCGGATGGAAGAGACACCTAAAGACAAGGTGCCAAATATTGAAGATTATGTTGTCCTAAAAGAGTTTGAATGTGTATTCAAAGAAATACCAGTACTGCCACCCAAAAGAGATATTGATTTCTCTATCAATATTATGCTTGGATCAACTCCAGTATCTAAGACTCCTTATAGGATGAGCACACCTGAACTGAATGAATTGCAAATGCAACTTGGAGAGATTTTGAAGAAGGGGTATATACGCCCAAGTGTGTCACCTTGGGGTGCCCCAATATTATTTGTGAAGAAAAAGGATGGAACTTTGAGACTTTGCATTGATTTTAGGTATTTGAAAAAGGTAATTATGAAGAAAAGGTATCATTTTCCAAGGATAGATGACCTTTTTTATCAGCTGAAAGATGCAAAAATATTCTCCAAGATTAATCTTAGGTTAGGATATCATCAAGTAAGAATTAAATAATAAGACATCAACACCAAGTGTGTCACCTTGGGGTGCCCCAATATTATTTGTGAAGAAAAAGGATGGAACTTTGAGACTTTGCATTGATTTTAGGTATTTGAAAAAGGTAATTATGAAGAAAAGGTATCATTTTCCAAGGATAGATGACCTTTTTTATCAGCTGAAAGATGCAAAAATATTCTCCAAGATTAATCTTAGGTTAGGATATCATCAAGTAAGAATTAAATAATAAGACATCAACAAGACTGCTTTTAGAAGAAGGTATGGCCATTATGAGTTCACAATCATTCCATTTGGGTTAAGGAATGCACCAGTTGTCTTCATGTTTCTCATGAATGGTATATTCAGGAATTACTTGGACAAGTTCGTCATTGTATTTTTGGATGACATTCTGATATATTCCAAGTATGAAGAAGAGCATGAGAAACACTTGATAATGGTGTTATAGGTTTTGAGGGAGCATCAGTTGTATGCCAAATTGAGCAAGTGCTCATTTTATGAGAGGCAAATTCATTACTTGGGGCATATGATTTCAGAGGAAGGAATATTAGTGGAACCAGAAAGGATAAAGGCCACTGAATGGTGGCCAACACCAAGGAATGTCTCAGAGGTGAGATCATTCATGGGCCTTGCAAGTTACTATAGAATATTTATTGAAGGATTCTCAAATATTACACACCCAATTAATTCTTTACACAAGAAAGGTGTGAAGTTTGAGTGGACACAGGATTGTGAAATAAGTTTCCAATACTTGAAGCATTTATTAACAAGTTCTCCAATACTGAGGATTTTTTATCCAACTGAAGATTTTGTTGTATGCACCAATGCATGTAAAGAGGGACTTGGTGGATTCCTTAGTAAGAATGGGTATGTGGTGTGCTATGAATCAAGGAAAATGAAGGAACATAAAAGAAAGTATGTCACTCATGATTTGGATTTGGCAGCCATAGCGCATATCTTGAAGATGTGGAGGCACTACCTCATGGAGAAAATATAGTGGTCTGAAATACTTGTTTGGACAACCAAATCTGAATGCCAGGAAAAGAATATGGTTAGATTTCCTCAATGAATATTATTTTGATGTAAATCATATCAAAGGTAAAGAGAATAAGGTGGTTGATGCACTCAACAGGAGAGTGCATGAGATGCATGCTACAACCATTAGCATGTGTCAATCAGATCTGAGGGATAAAATTCTAGAAGTTTCAAAATCAGATCAGAAATACATTGAGGTAAAAGAAAAACTCCAGTGTGGTAATATACAAAAAAAAGTTGAAGACTATAAGCTGGGAAGTGATGAAATTCTCATGTACAGGGGAAAAATTTATGTGTCAAATTCTAGGGAATTGAAAAATATGATATTGGGAGAAATGCATAATGTGTCTTATGATGGACACCCAGGTTACCAGAAAACTGTTACAACTTTCAAGAGCCAATACTATTGGCCAAGAATGAAGAAAGAAGTTGTGGATTTTATTTCCATATGTTTGGAATGTCAAAAGGTCAAGAATGAGCATTGACACCCAACTAGTTTGCTACAACCATTTCCCATTCCTGAGTGGAAGTGGGAAGTGGTAACCGTGGATTTTATTACTAAATTACCAAGAAATAGAAAACAAGATGATTCTATCATGGTAGTGGTTGATAATCTTACCAAATCTTCCCATTTTATTTCAGTAAATCCCACTCACAAAGAAACTAACATAGCCGATATTTATTTGAAAGAGATATCTCAATTACATGGAATTCCCAAGACAATTGTGTCTGACATAGACCCAAAATGTACATCAAATTTTTGGAAGGGATTGTTCAAAGGATTTGGAACAAATATCCATTTTAG
The DNA here is from genome assembly GCA_900067695.1 of Picea abies. Classification (NCBI taxonomy): domain Eukaryota; kingdom Viridiplantae; phylum Streptophyta; class Pinopsida; order Pinales; family Pinaceae; genus Picea; species Picea abies. The sequence continues at coordinate 6,260 of CBVK0101383987.1, read as the reverse complement.
CACAACTTATCATCCAGAGTTGGATGGGAAGACATAAAGAGTGAATTAGGTAATACAAGACATGCTAAGGATGTATGTGATGGATAAACCATCCAAATGGGAGGATTATCTACACTTGGTAGAGTTTGTTTACACCAATGGGTACCAAGCATACCTAAAGATGAGCCCATTTGAGGCACTCTATGGTAGAATATGAAAAACACCAGTGAGCTTGGACAACCTAATAGATTGTACAATGTTTGGGCCATAACTACTCACATAGATGGAAGAACAGATGATAAAAATAAAATAGAATTTAAAGGCTACCCAAGAAAGGCAAAAAATCTATGTTGATAATGGAAAAACTCACTGGGAATTTAATGTGGGTGATCATGTGTTCTTGAAAGTAAAGACCCACAAAAGTTCCCTGAAGTTGGGAAATTTCTCAAAGCTAGAAGCATGTTTTTGTGGGCCCTTTGAAATCTTGGAAAGGATTGGGTCTGTAGCATACATGATTTCCTTTCCTACATCAATATGCTTTCATAATGTATTCCATATATCATTTCTTAAAATATATGTACCTAATACTAATCATGTCATTGATTGGAATGTGATTCAGGTGGAGAAAGAAGGTAGTTTTCAAGTGGATTATGTGCGCATACTAGATCAGAAGATCAAGAAACTCTGGAATCGATTCATAGGGCTAGTAAAGTTCCAATGGACCTGGTACATCCTTGATGATGCAACTTGGGAGCATGAGGATGCTATGCGGGCAGAGTACCAACATCATTTTTAGGACTTTTAATATTTTAGTTGTACATATGTATATATTGCACTGAGGACAATGCATAAATACGCGGGAGATGAATGTAATACCCCTAGGATGAACCCTAAATTAATTATAAGTGTACATTACATATAAGCTAGTGAGCCGATGGAACAAGTGTGTAGGTTTGGTTCTTCGCGAATTAAGTTAGTGTGTGAGAATCTCACACCAAAGGAGTGTGCACAGTTTGTAAAATGACACAACATGTAATTTAATGTTTTGGCACGTGTTTGTGTAAGTGCACAGGAATGGTGCACAAAAACGAAACAACTTGAAGAATACATCAGACATCGGTATAAGCACATGAGGATGGCACACATTCTAGGATTCAACGCAAAATAACTTAGTGTGCGATTTTGGAGGCCAGGGAGCCTTTTGTATATATGTCATGATGTAATGTGCACCTATATAAGTGTGCGAGGGTGGTGCACTGAAATAAGAGTGTGTGCATTCCAGAATTTCCACGTGCATTGGTTTAGTACACGATATTTATGTTTTGAGGTTGGTGAGCCTAGATACAAAAGATCAGTACTTCTGTACTGAGAATGTAAATGTAAGAACATACAAATATAATGAAAATACATCACTATGGTAGACCAACCACGTAAATGAGTATGGGCGCAAACTCCACTAACTTAGGTTGGGGGGGGGGCAATTTAAGGTGGCTTAAACCCAAAGGATTATTATATTTATATTCCTTAAAGTATAAAGTGGGGATATTATTATATCCTAAGTCTAAAGGAGGAGGAAATGTGGACTATAGACAATTCCCATCATGATAAGTGTCAAGTTGGGAACATGCATCCAAATAGTTTGGAATTAGTACCTTTTTGCAAAGGATTTGATGATTCATGCAATCATGGAGGGGGAGCTGAGCCAACTATTACTGTCATCAAACCTTGTTGCTATTGTGACCAGTATTTTGTTTTTATTGTCACACATACTTGTACATTTATTAGTTGGGAGAGATAGACTGAAAAGGGAAGTTGTTAGGCCCATGGGACACTGCATTCTCTCTAGGTGAGAGAATTGAAGAGATGGGTTGTCAGGCCCGTGGGACATTACATTCTCTCCAGGTGAGAGAATTGCAGGAAAGTAATTTTTCGAGGTGCCAAACTGTAGTGACAGGTCTCTGAGACTTCTTTTCTAGCCTGTTGCTGAAGCCTTGGAAGGGAAGTGGGGCAACCAAAGGATTGTTGAGCAGAGAATGGAAAAAATTCATGGGGTGGGACAGGCATGTGAGGAATGAGGGACTGTAGTTGGTTAGTATGAATTGGTACCTATGACAGAATTTCATGTTCTTGAGTCATGTGTGTCTGAGTTACATATGACTCAGTTTTTTGCTGACTGAAATAATTTAGCTTGGATTGGAACCCTTACCCAAGTGGATTTTTAGCCCCATCTCGGGGGTGACCTACTGCTGAGAGTGACGAGTAGTGTGGTCTAAGTTTGGGAGGAACATGGAAGGTTTGTACACAGTTGGTTTACCTTTAATCAAAGATAAGTCTTATTTTTGTATTAAACCATGTGTTGTAGTAATAATTGTGCAATTTTATTCATGGGTTTATTTTGTTTATCCTACATGTATATTTTTGTTATGAATGTGTATGTAACTGTGAATTACAGAGTGTATTTTTATGTTTTAATTGTATTAGAGTCAATATTAGAGAAATTCTGGTTAAATTGCTCGTAATGGAAATATTACAGTATGGTATCAGAGTTCAAGAATTTTTTTAAGTGGCATACCCCAACTTGGGTGGCTAGAGATGTTACAAAATGGTATCAGGCCTGATAAAAGAGAAGATAGTTTTGGTGTGATGTGCCCAGCCTAGGTGGTTGGGTATGTTACACATGGCTACTAGGAAGATGGGTGAAAAGATGAAACAAAACATTCTTCCTAAAATATTTCACCAAAATACATCTCAGACTAGGATGCTATGAGCTATGGACTATGAAAAGGGTAGATTGAATACAAAAGTGATGGAACCAAAAGAGTAAAAGAAGGTCATAAATATATATATTGATCTTAGTGTAGTTCACCCACTGGATAAAATGGATCTGCATAGGAAAACTAGAGAGGTGTTGAACATAGATGTAATGATAGCCACTCTTGGAATGAAGAAGCTACAAGACATAAATGAAAAGATCACAAATCAATGAAAAAATGAAAAGTTATCCAATAGAACTAAGCAGCTAATACTGGAAGAATTGGAACAATGGGTAATGGATTTAGGAGCTAATCCATAATATGTAGCATGTGTGCAAACTATGATGAAAACAAAAGATAAAAAGATCCAAACAATAAATAAAAGGCTCAATATCCCTCGAATTGAACATGTACAGACTCCAAAATTATAGTTTATCCAAGCAAAAAAGGGTCATCTCCTGAAAAATATGATACAGATGGAAGAGTAGATCGAATTGTAGGAGGAGCATATTGAGATCCTGAAAGGGGGATCTTCTTCATCACAAGTAACATAATCAACAAATCCAATAGATTAGTTATCAAAAGCAATAGCAAAATTGAATTTGAAAGGTGTTGAGATTGAAAAGTTGAAGAAAACAATTTCAACAAAGCAAAAAGAAATCAAAGATAATGATAAAATTATTGGAGAACACCAGAAGCTAAAAGCTAAGATGCTAACATACATGGAACAAATTAAGAACAAGTTGTATGGAAAACCATATATGATAGGAGATAGACACATTCTTTGGGATGAAATCATTGATGAAGTTGGCAAGATTTTGGATTACTTCAAAACAATTGATGATGAAATCCTATTGATAGATGAAGTAGATGAAACTATAAAGAAAGCATTTCAAGAAATATGAACTAGAACTCACGTTGCTACTAGAGTTATTAAGTTCCTAAATTCCAATTCCAGTGAAGTACTCAAAATTAAATTTGTGAAAGATAGAACCAAAATGGTGATGGAGGTTAAAAAAAGATTCACAAAAATAAATTTGTTACAACAAGCTCAGAATAAATGTATAATGGTGAAAAGAAACATTGAGTCATTCACCGCAAATTTGAAAATCTAATAAAGATGGGATTGCCTTTAGCATGGGATAATCAAGGAAAGCTTCTATCCTTTGAAATTTGTTGAAATAATTTATTCATAAACAACGAAAGTGAAGAAATGTTCAAAGGAATGGACGAGAATTTGAGAGATCAGACCATTGTGGATTTGATCATAGATGATTTCTCTCTTCTATGGAAAATAAAAATCCTATTTTTAATCCCTCCTACATATGAGAAGTACACTGAGATAGACATTGCATATAGGAAAATTAATTCATTCATTTATCCATCAAGCGAAACCTAGAATCTCCTCATCGAGTTATTGATTGAATGAGTCATCAAGACAATTGAAGAAAATTAGGAGTTGGAACAATTGTATCCCAAATCTTCCTATTTTTAGGAGTCAAAGATATTTTTGTATATGAAAGTCTAGGAAATAATCAAATAACCAAATTTGGTTACGATCTAATTTTTATAAAGGTCTAAGAAAGACCCAATGTAAAGGGAGATTTTTGCCTTGAGAAAACATGATATCTTTAATAAAATTTTGCAGGCTTTGAGTGATTCAAAATTTCTATGTCTCAATTCATGTGATTTTTGTTCTTGTTATTCTCTCCATTTACATAATTTATTCTTGAATGTATATGATGCTATAATTGTGAGTATTTAGTACAACCACTATTATTACAAACTGCAAAGGAATCATTAAAAGCTACATATTTCTCAGACATACTATGAGTATTGACAACACTTGTGCTTATTTCATTATTCCTTGTGAATAGAAAATAATTATTCCTTTCTGTTCATATTATATTCCTAGTTTCAAATACATATTATGTGATAATTTTTTCTATTTGAAGGGTAAAATAATATTTATCAAAGAAGATACATTATTTTAAATTATGTTTTGTCTTTCTTAATTCTTCTTATGTTCATTTAAATATTTGATTGTTTGAAACATATAAATTGTGCCCTCAAGCCCTGATCTTCAAACATTAAAAGATTAGCAATTAGAATCTAAGGAAAATCAGAAAAACATTCTATTTTAGAACAGACAAAATTAAAACAATTCAATTAAAGTAAAATGGATTCTTTGGCATAGTTCCCTAGCCAGAAATATATCAAGGGTTAAAACAACTAGTACAAGCCTAGGAGATGAATTATGCACCCCTTGGCTATTGCAAAATGATGAAAACTTAGAGGAAGATGAAGACAAAACAATGGTGCATTGATAATAAGAGAAGTTGGCGGACAAAGTAGTGGTGAGATGATAAGAAGGGAAGTTGGCAAACAAATTAGTGGTGTGTAGTTAGGAGAGGAAGATAGCATGTAAAGTGGTAGTCCAAAGATCAGACTAGGAGATATAACACACATTTATGGTGCGTAGATAGGATAGGAAGGTAGAGCGCAACCTGTTGGTGCAACAGAAGAAGAGGAAGATGGAGGATCCCCTAGTGGTGGGGGAGACAAATTGACAATAGTAGATGGTATTGTGTAGATACAAGTAGGTGACTCTCTGAGTCACCTCACGAAAAATTTCAGAAGAATATGGACTTACCCCCCCTTATGCATTTTTAATCAAGAAGAAAACACGAAAGATAGTGAAGATATTGAATTAGAGGAGATAGAAGAAGAGGATAGAAGAAAAGAGACAAGTGAAGAAGAAGGTGAATTCAAAAATACTTTACCCAGAGAAATAACAGTGTGGAAAAGTCAAATCCCTAATAATTAGAGAAGAGAAACTAGCTCAAGTTTGAAGATGACCAATTGGGATAGTACCCTAAGGCTACCCATGTTCCATTGAACAGGTAAGGATGATGCAAAGAAACATTGGTTTACATGTGAAGCAATCTAGTTTGTGAAGAGAATCACAGATGAAGCAACCAAAATTGCACAGTTGGAGACCACATTCATGGAAAAATCCTTGACATGGTATATGAAGTATAAGATTGTTGCACCAGAAGGACATACGAGGTCCTTAGCTGAGACTAAGTAGGATCTACTTAGGGAGTTCCAAAAACCTAAGTCAAAGTCCCAATGTATCACAAAAATAAAATAGATCAAGAAGAAGTAAGGTGAGACCATATGGGATTATGACCAACAGTTTAAAATTTATTGGATAGGTCGACTATCCAAATATAGGATGTGTAGTACAGTGAATAGTTTATTATGGGGTTAATTCCCCATATCCAATCCCCACTCATCCAATAGAAGGTGATGACTGAGAATGAGGAAGTCAAAATTTCAATGTGCTTGGATGCAACTCTAGGAGGAGTTGAGATGTCGACAGGTTTGGTGTAGGTGCAGTCACAACTGGCCAAACTGACAATGCAATTGCAAGATATGGCTAATATGAATATAGTGCATGGGCATGTATGGTGTACCTGTTGATTAAGGTTGGTTGTCATTGATGTCAACCCTTAAAGAAAGCCC
>CBVK0101383959.1:0-17109 GCA_900067695.1 Picea abies | reverse complement strand
AAACTGTCTGAAATTCATTTTTGTTTCCATAAAATCCTGATGGATCGACATAATGCATTGTGATATAATTGTTAAATGCTCCATTTTAGATCAAATTACTTGAAGCAATACAATATTGAAGAACTACAAGACTATCAAACCATGCCAATGAGAAGAGGTGCTAAATCCAACCAAGAAGTAGCAACCATGAATCCAAGGATTTTTTTTTAATAGTAAATCCATTAAAAAAAAAAGAATATTGGGTAGTGTATATGTATCCATAGAAATTGGACCAAGTTCTTTGGACCAAAACATTGAACATATTTTCCATAAAAGTAGGCACATGATCTGCAACATGCAGGAGCCATCAATATGCTCTTCAACATGCATACAAAACTGATTACCATGATTTTTTTAAGGAAATCCTTACAGTCTTCTCCTCGGGGGTTCAATGTTCGCTGCCCCAATATCAATATCTTGTGGAATACCTGAGGCGAAAAAAAAACAACAGTCCTGCTCCTGATGTTGGCATTGCTCCAACATTGCACCCTAGCAAGAAAACAATGCAGAAGTTTTCAAACACAACATAAGAACCCATCTTCGTGGTAAAATTGATAGTTCTCAAAAGATTGCCATGAAGAAGAAGAAGAAAAATGTTGTAGGGAAAAAGGAAGATCCCGGAACTGAAAATTAGGAAACACCAAGAAACCACCTCCTCATAGTCGAAGAATTCAGGGACATGGGTTGCACGAGCAATTCCAGAGGCCCAAATTAGTCCATTCTAGTCATATGGAGATGAGCAGTAGGAATATGCCTTACACCAGTGGGAGTTCTAGTCCTCATCCCCTAAGATGTTAATTGTATATCCAAAGAACAGGAGAGTGGTCCTGCAATTAAATAATTTTTTGGCTTGAAATATATCTCTGGGAGCATCAATATACCATTTCCTTACAATGAAATACTTCCACCCAGAACAGACTAATTTGGACCTTTGGAATTCCTACTTTTGAGATGAAAATCAACTATTGCGTTCATCATCGAATTTTTTTTTTCTTTCTGAAACCCATTCTTTTGGTCTTGTTAGGGCCACCATCACCAGGTCAGGAACTACCCCCCATTATGGTTGATTTCAATTTGGGCATAGGATTGGGGAAAACATATTCATTTGCATCATCCATCATATCATCCTTTCCCAGCTCGAAATCGATCACATCAACCTCTACGCTAGCCATCAATACATGCGTGCGGGTTTTCTGAGTAGGTGGGATTGCCTTGGAATTCTTTGTCTTGAAATATATCTCTCGTTGCACCAAGGGACCATCTCCTTTTTTCTCCTAGGCGGAGGGGTATGATTAGTAAGAATATGCGCTGGAATACTAGAACCTATGGCCATCATGCCCAAAGGTGTTTACTGTATTTGGACATAAATGATGTGGAATTGCTCCCATAAGTTAATGATAATTTTTGTTTACTCCGTATGATGTTTGAAATGAAAATTGGGAAGGGATAATATAACCCTCCACAAATATTGGTTTAATGCGTATCAATGGAAGATCTCCTCGAGCCTTTCGCTGATCAATGACAATCTCCATGGTTTGTGCATAATGAGTTGTTACCATTAAATCTTACTAATTTCATATTTAGATAAAAAGTGTGAAGGTGGTGGTTACGGCGAAGAGCGATTAAGGATTAGAGATTCCGTAAAGGTGCCAACCGGACGACGCGCGAAAGAGATTGCATGATGCTTGAAATGAATACTTGGAAAGGATAACACAACTCTCCGCAAATATTGGTTTAATTTGTATTAATGACAAATCTTCTCTAGCCTTTCGGACATTAATGACAATCGTAACGGTTCTTGCACAATGAGCTATTAGCATTAAAGCTTAATAATTGCATATATAGAAAGAAGTGCGAAGGTGGCGGGGATGGCGAAGAGCGATTAAGCGTTGCACATTTCTTCCACCCACCAACTCATGAAAGACATTCCAAGAAATGGCCAAGTATGGAAAGCGGTCGATCAAACTTCAAAATAGGGTCACAAGTTATACTCAAGAGACGTGAGGGGTTGATGGTCAAATTGTATGTATCCAAACTTTTGACTGCAGAATGTGTAACACAGAACAATGCACAATGACGGATTTCGGCGGTCAATTTGTATATTACGGAATTTAGGGTGTTGTTTGTAGGTAGCGGAACAATGGAAGCACAATGTTGAGCAAGCCTGGCTAGGAACCGACGATTCTAATAGTGGCCAAGTATGCAATGGGTAAGCATTTGGTTGGACTCGTGATATAAAAGCATGAGACATACTCGGAACATGGAATATTGACAGGCTTGAAAACATGGCCACAAGTTCTACTCAGGAGACGTGAGGGCCTGATGGTCAAATTTTATGTATCCAAAATTTTGATTGCAAAATGTGTAACACGGAACATGGGACAATGACATACTTCGACGCTCAATTTGTATATTAAGGAACTTCGGGTGTTGTATATAAAAGCATGAGACATTGGGAAAAAATGACACATTCGAAAAAACGACTAAGTAACCAAAAAGGGAAAGCAAACGAGAAAAAGAAAGGGGAATTTGGTTGCCAATTTGTATATCGGGGAACCGATCTCACGAAACCCATTCTTTTGGTCTTGTTAGGGCCACCATCACCGAGTCAGGAACTACCCCCCATTATGGTTGATTTCAATTTGGGCACAGGATTGGGGAAAACATATTCATTTGCATCATCCATCATATCATCCTTTCCCAGCTCGAAATCGATCACATCAACCTCTACGCTAGCCATCAATACATGCGTGCGGGTTTTCTGAGTAGGTGGGATTGCTTTGGAATTCTTTGGCTTGAAATATATCTCTCGTTGCACCAAGGGACCATCTCCTTTTTTTCTCCTAGGCGGAGGGGTATGATTAGTAAGAATATGTGTTGGAATACTAGAACCTATGGCCATAATGCCCAAAGGTGTTTACTGTATTTGGACATAAATGATGTGGAATTGCTCCCATAAGTTAATGATAATTTTTGTTTACTCCGTATGATGTTTGAAATGAAAATTGGGAAAGGATAATATAACCCTCCGCAAATATTGGTTTAATGCGTATCAATGGAAGATCTCCTCGATCCTTTCGCTAATAAATAACATTCTTCACGGTTCATGCGTAGTGAGTTGTTACCATTAAATCTTACTAATTGCATATTTAGAAAAAAGTACGAAGGTGGTGGTGACGAATAAGAGCAATTAAGGATTAGAGATTTCGTAAAGGTTCCAACCGACCGATGCATGAAAAATATTGCATCATGCTTGAAATGAATACTTGGAAATGATAACACTCTTCTCCACAAATATTGGTTTAATTCGTATTAATGACAAATATTCTCCATCCTTTTAGACATTAATGAAAATTTTAACGGTTCCTACATGATTAGCTACTAGCATTAAAACTTAATAATTTCATATCTAGAAATAAGTGCAAAGGTGGTGGCGATGGCGAAGAGTGATTAAGCATTGTACATTTCATCCACCCACCAACTCGCGAAAGAGATTCCAAGAAATGGCCAAGTATGGAAAGAGGTCGGACGGGCTTCAAAAATAGGGTCACAAGATATACTCAGAAGATGTGAGGGGCTGATGGTCAAATTGTATGTCTCCAAACTTTTGACTGCACAATGTGTAACACATAACAAGGCACAATGACATATTTCAGTGATCAATTTGTATATCATGGAAGTTCGGGTATTGTTTGTAGGTAGAGAAACAATGGAAGTGGAATGTTGAGCAAGCCTGGCCAGGATCTGACGATGGTAACAGTGGCCAAGTATGCAAAGGGTAAGAGGTTGGTCAAACTCATGATATAAAAGAATGAGACATACTCGGAACAAGGAATATTGATGGGCTTGAAAATAGGGCCACAAGCTCTACTCAAGAGACGCGAGGGCCCGATGGTCAAATTGTATCTATCCAAAATGTTGATTGCGAAATGTGTAACACGGAGCAGGAGACAATGACGAATTTCAATGGTCAATTTGTATATTGTGGAACTTCAGGTGTTGTATATAAAAGCATGAGACATTCAGAAAAAGGATCAAGTAACCAGAAAGGGAAAGAAAACAATAAAGAGGGGAATTTGTTTGCTAATTTGTATATCGGGGAAGTCCAAGTGCTTTTTCTAGGCGACAGAACAATGGAAATGGTATCCGGTAACTCGCCTATCTGGGAACCCGCGATCCAAAACATTTTCTCAATATGAAATGGGGAAGCGGTAGATTGGGCTCATGATATAAAATTATTAGTGAAAATATGAAGATGTGGATCCACCAACTCCCACACCTAGACATTTTCCAAAAAACGACTAAGTAACAAGAAAGGAAAGAAGAGGGAAAAAAGAAAGGGGATGGCAATTTTCGAAAATGGGAATTGGTGTAAGAAATCCCCATTGATGGTCTTAACAATAAATATGAAGTGCATTAAACATGTGAACAGGTTCTTCAATCAAGGAATAGATAAAGTGAGCCATGCTTATAGTTTCCAGGATGTGTTTGTATAAGAGAAGCATCAAAAGCCATAAGAAAATCAATTTTGGGATGTTTAAGTAAAGTTATTGTACTGTCAACTTCACCACTAGTATAACAACGACGAATTTGAATTTTAATGTCCTTTCGTTGATATGATAGTTTGATTGGACTTCACATAGTATATATCCTTTTATTTCAAATTATTCATGGAGATGAATTTTTCTAAGTTCATCAATCAAGGAAAAGTGCTAAAATGAGCCACATACTACATTTGCGTCAGAGAGATTATATTAAAATTCAAAGCATGTCCTGTATATTCTTTAAGATCATAGAAAAACTACCAATATCCTGAATGTATTATTAATTTTCTAGTATGAAGCATACAACTAAGAACCAAGTAACCACCAAATTTATTGAAAGTCGAGGCACAAGGAAACGCATGAACAAAGAAGGCGCCAAGCGATATCCCACAAGGTTCCATAGAGAAGCACCCATCGAAATTTGAATCAAACAATTTGATATATATATATATATAAAAGATGTGGCATTGGTTTTCTCTTACATCTGGTATGTGTTCCCATGAGAAAATAATCGAGGCCATGGGATATGAACAAAAGTCTATCAAACACAAGACAATAAAAAACCAGCGGATCTTCTCCATTGTACCCTAGCTATAACCAAACCTCAAAATGGGGAACAAGAAACTTTCCGATTACCAATTTACCATGAAGTAAGATCACTATGGACATTTTTTTCTGATAGTGCCATGTTTTATCACTACCAATTTTAACAATGCCAAATTTCCAATATTATTGGAAATGCCTAATAGTATTGCCCAGAGGAGCAAGATATTTCGACGGTTCAAAGGATGGGCCTGAGTTATTTACAGTTGGATACATTGTATGGGGTTTTCCCTCATGCTTCCCATTTATGTATAGAATAATCTTATGTGCTTTTACATCACCAATAACTACACCTGCCTGTATGAATTCCAATGCCTGAACTCCCCAATCTCTATAGTGAGTTCTGAAGATCTCAAGCTCATGTTTCAATCCATGTTGAGTCCCTTTTCTTCAATTATGGCATCGAGAAAATGCATATACCATACCATAAATGTATAGTTGGAGATCATTTTTTTTCTTATTTGGGTACCCAAAAAAAATGCATAAATCCTGCCATGGTTATATGGTTGGAAAAACATTTTTCCAATTTGAGCACCCAAAAATGTGCAGACTCCTCCAACAAAGCCACAACCAACCACCTTTTTTTTTTTCATTTGCAAAGCCCAAAAAATATGCAAAATTCTTACTGGGAGATGCAAAAAAACATGAAAATAAAAACATCGATTGTATTTGTAGTTAGATTCTCCTTGTTGTTTCAAATGCACAAAAAGAGACAAAATATCTGGAAAGAAAATTTTACAGCCATAGATGTAAACTCCAAAGAACTCGAGTCTGAAGAACATTCATCTGGGTATTGAAATTAAATTACAGACACACATGAGATTTTTTCTTTTCCTACCAAATCTTAATATGATTATTTTTTCTTTAGTCGATATGCAATATTGCATTGTCCTCATTTATTGTAAATTTGCTATGTATCCAAAATTCGTGCAACATGTAGATACTGTTTACCTTTTTCTGTAGGTATGCTTCATATGAAAATTCTTCTAACCCAGGAAGCACATCTTGTAACAGAGGTTGTCTAATTGTACAATGTATGATTGTGTTGCCCACGGTTCGGATGGAAGCATTGAGACAATGTCTATATATGTAAGGGCATTTTTTACTACATCTCAAACAATCAATTGTATCATCAATTATGAAAGAAGAAGCAGAAGCATGAGAGTTTAATTTGGCACATACAAGCTCAAAGGGGGTCGAGTACGCATTCTCTGCAAGAAAAATACCCTCAACCTAGGCACGTGATCATAGTAGTTAATATATTGAACAATATAATATACAACTGCACAACAACAACGAAAAGAAAAACTGCAGAAAATTGGTGAAGACAATTTGTATGAGAAAAGTGAGGATGAAATTGTAGATGTATACACACAACAATTGTAGAGCTAGTTAGTTTCTTGAGATCCTGTACTATGTTTGTTCACAATTCTATTACAAATGTTGCTTGGGTTGTGTGAAATATCCTTTCTTTAATATCTCGTTTCTTTGTTATATTTTTTAAGAGCATAAGTGGAAATTTCCCTTTATGCAATTGTTGTTCCATTGTGGAAAATAAATTTGAATAGGTCTCGAACAATTGCAGTTGCAACATAGAACAATGCGATAGTTGTGTAACATAACCGAGATACATAGACCTATGAAAGTAAAGGACAAAACTAGATATGGAGAACGGTACCATTGCCTTGTCGTTTTCTGACTCTCCATCTTTTATATGGAGAATGTATTGCGAGCCAAGTTCTCTTGCGAGTGTGACAACTGCACCAATGGTTCTGATTGGGTAAATGTCATTGCTCTATGCAAGTTGGATGATAGCTGTGTCTGGGACGAAACAACATTCTGAACAAATAGCAAGAATTTGTTCCACAATACTTGTTTTGTTGAGCAATATAATCCGATCACAATCACCACAGTCATTTATTGTTTTGGGCAATGTATTAAAATTTGTAATGGATATCCCATTACCTGGAAATATCTTTTCTACATGTTTATGGACAAGTTGTGTGGGAATAGTAAGTGTGATTGTCATTAGGGCCTCGTTGTTTGTCATGTCAGCATGCATAATGGATCTAGTTTTGTTTTCCTTGTCCAAGTAGGTGTTATAGACAACCATTATGTCCTCGATGAACACTTGTCTAATTTGACGTTTGTTCAAGCCCTCTATTGATAGTATTTTGGGTGTTACATGTTTAGAACTAGTGACATTTTTTGAACATGAAAAGTAATGTGAATGGTATTCTTCAATATTTTTTTGTTTTCCTTTTTCCTGGCATAAATGTAAAATTAGATGCACAACTTGGATGAAGTATGGAGCCAGAGTTTTGCAACCAGACCTCTTAGTCTATAGAAATTTCACTATGTTCAGCATCTCTCTTGTGCTTGTTGATACTTCTTGTGAAATTCAAAGTATGTGTTGCAGATTAAATCAACATATTCACCATGGAATAGATGAATAAATAGTTGAGGATATTTGTTTGGTAAACATATGAGGAACATAATGTATGCATCTTTACCTTTGGCCTTGTCATTCTGTTGATGTTTGCGATGATTGACTGCTTATGTCTATGTCACTAGTCAAACTTTTTCTGATGCAAGCATGTGTAGATGAACATTAGGACTAAATAAGAATATGCATTGTATATTGTCAATAATTGTTCTGAATGTCACATACAGGGTCAAAATATATAGAATAGGAAATAGGGTGTCAAGGGATACTCAGGAAACATGAGGACCCAAAGGTCAAATTGTATGCCTCATATTTTTTGACTACAAAAATGTGTAATAGTAAATAGGATGTGATGGAGGGGTACGGTGGCCAATCTATATATCACGGAACCTCTGAATACAGAGGTGCAACCTTGAACCTGCCATCCTGGAAACCCGTGATCGAATAAGTGGCTAAGTATGGAATGAGGTAGAAGCATGACTATAAATGTGAACTCGTGTGTCCGCCAACCTATGCACCTAGAAATTTTCAGAAAGACGACTAAGAAAAGAAACCAAAAAGAAAAAGTAGATGAGAAAAGTTAAGCATAGAAGAGGGAAAAAAAGGGATAATAGAAAGTGGAAAAATTAGAAATGGGGAGGGCAATTTTTGGAAGCGGGAAGTCTCAACAAAGGCTCATTGTTTCCAAATCATCATTTTATAGTCCAATATTATATGCCCCCACCCATTTTGTATGTTTGATTTACTAGCACAATTGGTATACTTTTTCGAAGATTGTACCACAACCCCCTCTGTTGTGGCATATAAGAATTCATCTTCCTGTCCAACCAATCTGTTTCTTTTAATGTAGCAACATCGAACATACAGTGGAGATGAAGGTAAGTTAGTATGCAAAAATACATGTAAAAGATAGAAATACAGTTCTATTTATTTCAATGTAGCAGCAAAGAGAATACAATTCACATGAGAATAAGTTACTATGTAGAAATATACATAGTATATACATACAGTAAAAAATGTGCAATGCAGTAGAACACGTAGAAAAAATACATAGACAATAAATGAAATACTAAACACTGGAATATGAAATAAGAGTAGAGGTATGCACCTATGTAAATCCTCCTCTACATTCCTGACAAAGGGTCCATCATTCTCTCCAACCACTCTGTTTGTTTAAATGTAGCAATGCAAGAGAAATACAATGGAAATGAAGGAAGTTAGTATGCAGGAAGACATGTAAAAAAAAAAAAATAGAGTTCAAATTTTTTCAATGTAGCGACACATGAAATATAAAGGACATGAAGATAAGTTATTATGTAGGAGGGTGCACAATATCTACATACACTAAATTAGGTGAACACATATATAGAGAATAAATGAAATAAAAAACAACGGAATATGAAATAAAAGTACAAGAATGTACCTTTGTATCTCCTCTTCCATCGCTGCAGTTAACACTCCTTTGTTTTTTCCATCTATTATGTTTGTTTGAATGTGGTAACACACAAAATACAATGAGCATGAATGGAAGCTGGTATGCAGCGGAGAACAAGTAATATGTACATACACTAAATGAGAATCAACGAATAGAATAAAAGATAGTTAGAAACATGAACCTTTGTTTTTCTCCATCCATGGTTGTAATTATATAAAGTTTTTTCTTGCCCAAAATATATTACAAGCCACAAAATATTAAGAAATTGCATGGCCATAGTTAAATGATTTTGGTTTTTTGTAAAAAAGTATCCAGATATGCTTCGACACATGGAAATATAAATTTGTAGTATCTTTGGTGTATCATATTTCAAGTACAAGACAAATTGTATTGTGGTCACACAAGTCTGTGTAGAGGATAGAGAGGTTGTATTGTGATATGGACACATTTCACCATATATGGTTAATAAGTGCATTTTGCACATGTTTTAACTTAACAAAAGGACAACGGACATTGTAATTGCACATGTAGTTGTCCAATCATTTCTTCTGCCACTATTTTGTATCATGTCAACACTGAAGTATCCTAGAATGGTAATGGTTTCGTCCAAATGTAGATGGTGTGATGCATTTCAGAACACGTTGATTGTGCTAGCAATGTTGCATGCCAAACAACATAGAAAATGAATATTACAATTTGCAATCCACGAAACACCACTCTTGGTAGAACCATCTTAGTATTCTTTTCTTCTACAATAAAATTTTAAAAAGAGATGTAGGTATGGTCCAGAACTAGGAAAAACAATTGGAGCAAAATTTAACAGTGGGACAGGCAGGCACAGAACAGGAGCCAGATCTTGACTTCGCCAAACATGAAAAACAATAGAACCGCATGTCCACTCGTGGGTGCAAGACCTAAACACCGCAAAGTGAAAAAAAAAATCAGCTCCAACTACCGGTGCATGACCCCAACCCTACAAATCCAAAGTAAACAAAATAAAAAAAAAGAAAACAACAAGAAACAAACCAACAATCAAGCACAAACAAGCCCAACTGCAGTCCCAGGGCCTCAAAATCATAAACTTGAGTCAAACAAAAATAGGCAGCAATCAACGAACCAACAAACTAGAGAACAAACAACAACCACTGAACTAGTAAACAACATATATATCTCCAACAATTACCAAACTGCAGCCCAAGCACAAAAGGAACCATAAACATATGACGAGCATGCCAGTAGAAATAATCAAACATTCTTACTTGCAAACTACAAACAGTGAACAACAAAGAATGAATAGAAAATGAAATTATGGCATCGAAGCTTACTCCAAAACGATGAACAATAGAAGCGCAGGTTGAATTGTGGGTGCGCCACCTAGACACCGCAAAGTAAAAAAAAATTATATAGATCCAACTGCGAATGCAGGATCCCAACCCTCCAAATTTGAATTAAACAAAAGAAAACAACATGCACCAACAGGTCCAACCGCAGATGCATGTCCCCAACCTTGCAAAGTTGAACCAAACAACAACAAGCAACAATCGACGAACCAACGAACAAGAAGCACCCAACGAACCAGTAAACAATGTATGTAGCTTGAATGATGACCAAATTTCATTCCAACCATAGAAGAAGTATGGAACATATAATTCCTATTCGACTCGCGGTGGACAAAAATATTGTCCAAATTCATTGCAACATTGTATTGAAAAATTCAAGGAAAAATGTACTTTGAGAAGCTTATTTAGGTAAACATTCTAGGTTGTTAGGCTATCGAAGGGCCTCGTGGTATGCAAACATTTAAGTTGTCAGGCCTGTTTCAGGACCTTGTGCTATGTAAACATTTAAGTTGTCAGGATTATTCAAGCACCTCAGAAAAGGTGTCAATGCTCTAAACCTTCGGTATGTAAACATTTAAATACAAATACAAAGGACTAATAATAATAAAAGGACATATTAATATGCAATCTATATAGTCCCTCTACATATTCGACAGAGACTAATAATAAAAGAACATTAAAAAACAACGTCCATGCTCAGAACTTTCAGTATGTAAACATTTCAGTAAAAATGTAATAAAAATTAAAAAGGTGCATCTAAGATCAAAACTTTGGATATCTACACATTTGCAACATTGGGAACAACGAAGCTGGCAATAAGACCTCGACTATATTCTCCAATGAGACGATGACATATAAGTTTTTTTATATATATATAAATTAATGTTTTTACTTCTATAGTATGAACAATACAGATGATGCGAAATTTTATAGTCAAAGAACATATTAATATGAAGTCAATGAATTATCGATCACTATAGTCCCTCTACGCCTTCGACGGGGACTAAGAACTCAACTACTATGGATAAAATACTGAAACTGCACCAACAAATTTCAAAGACATATAAGTTCATATCCTCAACCATACTTAATGATTTATATATTTTATTCAGCGCCTTGCCTCGTCTTTATCTTAAAATTTTGTTGTGAATTCTCTCTCTTTTGCATTCCATATGACAAATCGTTGCAAGAAATTTGAACTGAAATGGCATTAAAAGATGAACAAAAATGGCTTCACAAGATGCAATATGTAGGAGTAAAACGACCAAAAAAGTGGAAATTATTTCCAGTAAAAACCAGATAAAATATCTATTATAGTTTATTAATGGGAACAAATTCTAGGAGGTGGAACACTACTCTACTTGGGATTGAATTATTTACATGATTACTTCTTATTTCAATCATTAAATTACAATGGAAAAAATACTAAAAACTAAAATAAATAGGCTTTAGTAATTTTAAATTACTAAAACTAAAATAAATAGGCTTTAGTAATTTTAAATTACTAAAACTAAAAGAAATAGGTTTACACTAAAATAAATGTGATTATATAACGAGTAAAAGATAATTTAAATTCAATTTAAAAAATAATTCCAAATTCATTTGAAATAATAATTGCAACAATCAATTCAAATAATAATTGCAATAAAAATATAATTTAAATAAGAGGGTAAAATCATGAAGATGGGTGTCTATTTTTCTTGTTTTATGAGAAAAAAAACTATATTTTCGCAAGTTCTTCAACATTCGGCATGAAAAGGTATTTTTTTTTAATTTAGAATTTCACTTTATGGTAAAAACAAAACTTGTGAAGAATTTTGTTAGCTTTCCAATGACTATTTTTCATTTTTTTTTATTAAGATTTGATATGTCAATTTGACAACTGTTTAACAATATGTTCCTTAAACATGAAATGAATGATAACGAGTTATTTTCCCTCCAACAATGTATCTATTATTAAATTTTTATTTTTAACAAACGAAATTTACTGCAACAATCTACAGATACTCTGTTTTATTATGACTATAATTTTGAATCTAGAAGATGGATATTATAATTTCTAGAATTTTTTGAAGTTGACCAAGCTGAAAACATTTCATATTTTAAACACATGTTTTCCCCCACTGTGTATCTATCTTAATTTTTACTTAAAATTAAAATCTAATAATACCCTTTTGAATAGAACAATTTAATGATTATGAATATTATTTTTTCTAATTTTTTCACTGGGTATTTTTAGAGATACGTATATTTCATTTCACTGAATCATAATGTTAGCTGAAAATATTATGTAGTGTTTTTTTTTAAAAAATGAATAAAATTATATAAAAATAATGAAAATGAAAAAACATTATAGGAATTGAAAGTAGATTCAATTTTGCAAATGTTGGTGTCATTTTCAAATCCAAATTCTGAGTATTTGTAGGAGTCTCCAACCTCCAAAGTTCAGGTAGGCTTGAGGGAATTCTCTGACTTCTGCATATAGTCCCAATTTCTATTTTTTGACCGAAAGAATATTTCGGTCGAAAAACATTCCTTTCAGCTGAAAAACTAAATTCTAACAGAATCCGTCAAAATTAAATGGTTTCCGAGCTTTTCATCTGAAAAATCCTTTTTTTAGCCAAAAGATGGTTGAGCGAATTTCGTCAGCTAGAAAAAATGAAAAGACACATCGTATCGTTTCATTTCAGGCCAAATCATATAAATAGGCTTTCGTCTGAACACATTTAACACAATTCATCGCTTGTTTCATGGTTTTCTAGAGCACCTAAACAAAGTTTCAAATCATCTTTTTTTCGTTTTTGTTGAATAAGGTAATTGATGTTTGTTCATGCTTTTATTGGAATAACAATTTATATGTTGAAAGATAAATGTTGAGCATTTTTTCAAGGTGAAGCCTTTGTTGAACATAACTTTTATAGATAACTATACTCATGGGAAACAAAAGTTTGCACAAGAGAAAATTTGATCGCACTGAGATGAAAGTCACCATAACGATCAAAGGAAAGATCATTATCGGAGAAATAAATGAGAACATGCAAATATTGAAGAAAGAAACGATGATAATGTAAATAGAGATTTTCAACAAGAAGAAGTCCAACCAGGTATGCATGAACATATTGTCTATATTAAAAGTATAAAATTCAAATTTAAAATATTGTTTAATATAATTGATTGTAATTATAATTTGATGTTTTTCAAAAAACATAAATAGATTTGTCTCATAACGTCGATGAAGACACTGAAACTAAAATTGAAGCAGAAGATTTTGAAACCGAAATTGAAGCATAAGACGAATCACCTATAGGTATGCACATAAATTTAGATAACACAAGATGAAAACTTGTATATAGTTTAGTGAATTTATGTTTAGGTTTTGATTTTTATTATAAAATTTAAATTGAAATATATTGGAGAATCTATCAACATTGATGATAAAATATTAGAAAATGTTGATACTGAAAAATTTGGGAAGAAAGAAGCTAAGCATTATATAAGATATTGAACTAAGAATATGTATAATACTTTTTCAAATATTAATCAGTAATAGTATAAGCTCAACTTTTACTCTGTGTAATAAAGTCAAGAAAGTTAAAAGAAGCTACATCATTATTGGGTATTCAAAAGTCGACAAAAGATACAAAGGTGCAACAGAATGTTTTTAACAATATAACTAGTGTATTAAAAGCTTTTGGAAAATCTTGAAAAGAAGATGTCCGTGTTACACGTAAAACGTTACAAACAACAATTGTTTCAGGGAGCAATATAAAAGATCGTTTGACACTACACATGGAAAAAACTTTGGGAACGTCAAGAAAAACATTACACAAACATAGAAAATTTCGTTTCCAAATAGATATAAATGATGAATTGGCTTGTTGCGACAAAAGATACAAAGGTGAAACAGAATGTCTTTGACAATATAACTAGTGTATTAAAAGCTTTTGGAAAATCTCAAAAAAAAGATGCAAGTGTTGCATGTTGAGCGATACAAGCAACAATTGTTTCATCTAGCAATATAAAATATTGTTTGACACGAGACATGGAAAAAATGATGGGAACGCCAAGAAAAACATTGTACAAACATAGAAAATTTCGATTCCAAATAGATGCAAATGATGAACATAGAAAAATTTGATTGCAAATAGATGCATAAAAGTGTCTAGAAAAATAGTTTGGAACCTCATCGTTCCACATAAATTCTCATATGTTGCCAAAAATCTATTATACAGATGTCTTTCATGTCGGGGTGCTTAAAATATTGCACCTTCAACATCTTTCTCTTTGGACCATCTTTGAAATTGAACATAGAAATTGTGTTTTCTTTTGAAACTTTATTTTTTATTGTGTCCCATTTATCAAGGCCCATCACCTCTAACTTTCTCCGCCTCATCAAATCAATAAAACTGTCAATGGTTGGCCCCATATTTTGATATGTATCCATAAAGTTTTACAATGAATGAAAAACAATATGCAAGATTTGTTTGCTCTCTTGAGGGAGATCCAATATCTTCAAATCATTTGACAACCTACTTTTAACACATGTAACATCCCTGATTGTTACAACTACATGTGAAACCGAAACTGCAATTTTTTTTTAAAAGGCAAGAAGGTGACGATGACAACAGTAACCACACAACTGACGATGAATGAAAGCACGCTGTCTAGGAAACATGCAACTATGACTCCATGCCCCGGGCACAAGGGAAACTGGGAAAAATTGTGCAGAACAAAAAGGAGGAATGACTACCCTCCTGACGCAAACAAGACACACCTACAAGCTAAGGGACAACATCCCCCTCCTGACACACGACCAAAGATGAACAAGACTAGAACCTCAAGGCATGCGAACCCAATGCATGAAGGCATTCCACCCTGACACCAAGAGCAACTTACAACACTCAACAACACTCACACTGAACACACTGATTCCGACTAAGTTCTCATTCACCACTATCCAATAGGGTGCACCATGATCCCCTCATCAAGAATCATTCCATCCCCGGGTGATAACCATGTCAAAACCTTGGCACCATACATCCTATCTCGACCGAGGACTCTAGAAAAATATGACACGTGAGGAGACAAATACCAAGAGAAACCACAGCCAAACCCCAACAACAAGTCAACGAGATGTTAGAGGATGACTACCAGGGAAGACTCAAACCAACAAATGACTTTGTTAGCCACCCAAACCTTTTATTAAGTCTAACCGGTCAATAAACACCATCTAATTAACATTGAATACAAATCAATTTTATCATTACTTACGATCTAAAGGGCAATTCTAACTTAATTCCAAATTGGCATTAAATACAACTAATTTAGCAAGTTTAATTACCATTTGTCCATAATAACCATCTAATTGACAAATCTAATTTAATCAATACTAAAACCATAAACTATAATTACCATCTAATTTGACAAGTCATTTTAATCAAGGTTAAAATTAAAGGACAAGTCTGGTATGAGTTAGTTAAAGATGATCTAAACAATTCAAGGTTGTCTATTCAATTAAGAGGTTGTCTAAAAATGCTAATCATTTTCTGTAAGAAGTAATTATAAATTACCAATGCTACAAAACCACTGTGTATATTATACATGGGATGTCAATTAAAAACAACAGAAGGCATGTAGATGACAAGTCACCAGGCCATCTAAGTAAAACACTACCCGAATTAGAATGTGTTTCAATCAATTTAGAGAAGGGTTGTCAATAAGTAAGAAGCGTTAAACACAGGCAAGAGTTAAATACCATTAACTCAGGAATATAAAAATGACAATGCAGTCCTGGCATACCATCAATAAATGAAACGTACTCCTAATATGGTAACAATGCAGACCCAAGGTAAGTTAAATGAAACGTACTCCTAATATGGTAACAATGCAGACCCAAGGTAAGTTTGAATGCAATGCAGTCGAAGGGACAAAGTGTCAGGTAAATAGGCGACTAAGGTTGTCTTAAAATAAATAATCGTGCACATTACACACAACCCAAAGGAACTTTAAAATCGTTGTGGTTAAAAGAACATAATCATAATTCCATTAAATACAATAGCACTGCCATTAAAGCAAGTCATTGTACCTTATTCACCACGAACTGGAAATATACATAATTATTGTCAAGAGAAGGTAAATATAACTGCATTGTCATCAATGAAATCGTAACTGCTGGTAGTTGTAATTGCATTGCCAAGATGCCAATTATAAATGCATACAGGAATAATTAAACATTTTTCCATTTTCCGAAATACCAATTACAAACACAGATAGGGATGAATAACACGTTTTTCCATTGCCAGGATGCCAAATATCAAAAAAACACAGACAAGGATAACTAAACGTTTTTCCATTTGCCAGAATACCAATTACAAATGTAGACAGGGATAACTAACACGTTTTTCCATTGCTAGGATGCCAAATATAAAAAAAAAATGCAGACATGGATAATTAAACGTTTTTTCATTTGCCGGAATACCAATTACAAACGGAGAAAGGGATAATTAACACATTTTTCCATTGTCGGGATGCCAAATATAAAAAACAAAGACAGGGATAATTAAACATTATTCCATTTTCTGGAATACCAATTACAAATGCAGACATGGATAAATAACACATTTTTCCATTTCCAGGATGCCAAATATCAAAAAAACCCAAACAGGGATAATTAAGCATTTTTCCATTTGCCAGAATACCAAT